>RJWM01007872.1:0-76118 GCA_004363535.1 Dasyprocta punctata | reverse complement strand
AATCTCAGTTCCCAAAAGATCAAAACAGATACATGAATACATGGATAGAAATATTGAAACATTTGTGGCCCAATGAACAAACCGAATGCTTTGTGCAGTTGTAACAAAGCCAGTGCTGTAGAGAGTTGTAATGAGGCATAGCTGCATAAATGAGTACAATTTCTTACCCTTCCAGTTTTGTATTCAGGCATTGCCTAAGTTATCAAATACTCCAATCTGCAACCCTTTCTAAATTAGCTCATCTTAAATGTATTATCTAGTGCTGGGTGTTTGGAAGGTTAAATAAATAACCATATTAATCTAGGCTTCTTTAAGAGCCCATAAAATAGAGAAGGATACCCTAGGAAAGTATATACACAACTTAATAGTTTGATTCATAAATTTAAGTAGGTTAATCTTTATCAGTTTTAATTCAGTCACTTTCAGGGAATTTTACTCCAAGTAAGAAACCCTCTAATGTAAGACAAGCATATCATAAGCACCATGACCAAAATTTGGGTTACAGTAAGACCACTGGGCCTGTAGAACCACTTAACAGAATCATATCAATGTTATTAATCATACTGAATAAGAACTCCATAATCTAACACGCTAAGAAATATATCCTATGGGTATTAGATTTTGGCACCAAAATTAAAGAAAAATAGCAATTTTAAAGAGAGAAAAGAGTATCTGATAGCTATTTTATTTATTCTTGTTTAAATTCACTGAAAAATATTACGTGCTAAAATTTAAGTGCTTTATTTTCAAAGATTATATTTCAATTTCTTTGGGAAAGCAGTAAAAATATTAATATTTTACTACACTTTTCAATTTTAGCTTTCATGTTAATCTGTATTCTCTCTAAAGAGACAGAAAATTGGACTAACCTTACTTGTGTGTGGTTCTTTCTGTCTTATCATTCTATAATTAAACATATTTATGTAACTTTATATTCATGCTTTTAACAGATCTCGAAAAATGTAATATTTAGATCAATGAAGAATTTCATATATTTTTTGCTTGTAAATACTTGATTCCATTTAGATTCTGTTCTAGAAATTTTCTAAAACTTAAAATTTTCTTATTTCTTGCCAAACTTCTCTGATTACTGAAAAAGGGGAGAAGTAGAATGATGAACATATTATAACCATCTAAGAATTATCTGGCAGTTCAAAAGTATTAAAAACAATTTAAACCTCATAGGTTGGACAAAGTAAACCATAAACTGAAGTATCGCCATTGAATATATAATGTGATCAATTTCAATGTGTTTATTTTCCTTTAGCAGAATTTAAATTTAAAAATGGAAAACAATGTATTACAGTAAACACACACACCACAGTAAACAGTTGCTATTTTTATGATGTTTTCATAATTCTTTTCATATAATTTCTTTGCTGCAACACGATTAATCACAAAAATAACCATCTCAGCGACATTCAACAAGTAACATGAATTTCAGTTTGTATGCATTCTGTACTGGAAAACATCCATGCAAAGTCATTGCATTTCAGAGTGCTAATGGTTCATGATAAAACTGTGATCATCCTCATGAAGAATGAAACTTTAAAATGTTTACTAATGGATAAGTCTAATGCATATCCCTTCACTATGTAGAGCATAACTCACCAAATTAAATTTAGGGACAATTCTTTTTTTATTAAGCTGATTAACTACTCTTTTTTATTTATGTGTTAAAATATTCCCCCATACTCTACCCCAACTATATAAAACGCATGAACTATTTTTTCTTCAGCATTGAAAATGTATTTAAATAAAAAGTGATAAGAATTTGCTTTTCTCTTCACGTATTTCTAGTTTGGGAAATGACATTTTAAGCAAAAACAGAGGGGAAAAAACGAAGATGTTACTTAATGATATCTATATGCTAGGCAAAGACACAAATCCCCAGCTGGATTTTGTCTCTTGTAAGGTAAGTTACTCAGAAGTGAAAGGCAAAGGAGGTTTCTTTAAGTACACAATTTACAAATGTGAAAACAGCAATAGCCGCATGACTATTTTACATTCTTTCCCAAGTGTGGCTCTGAAAATAGGCTGACAACTCATATAAATAACCAAGCAAACTGAACTTTAAAAATGTAGAATAAATTTTAAGTGGCTGGCACTGAAGTACTGGGTTTAGATGTGGGAAAGTATGCTATGATTGACTAAATCATTTGGGTACCTTGACTTTTTGATGTTTTACTCTGGTGTTCAAGCAGAAAATGTATGATTTCATTTTATGCGTTAGGCTGATCTATAAGTAGAGAATTTTTATAGGATAAAGGAAATCCCAAGCTACATGTGTATACATAAATGGCTTTATATAATACACATATACAACCACTGAAAATAGTTCAATAGAGACGATGCGATGTAAAACCCCTTAATATCTGCTTACAGATAGCCAAATCTAACCCTTAGTCCTTTCCAATGATGACACAATTTATTTGCTTAAAGGTAAAATCTCACTGATACAGTGATATTCTACTGCATTAAAGATAATATGTTAATATCAATCTGGAAGATGAAATAACTGTAACAAATATTAACATCAGACAGAACAGATTCTACTCAATGAAACATCATTTTATATTTGATGACACATTTCCGCTTCCACCTAGTATCATTTTTACCTCAGCATGAGTGCTACACTAGCTAAAATTTTATTCTTACACAAGTGTTAGTTCTATTGAGGTTTTAAACTTGAAAAAAAAAATTTTTTTTAAAAAAATGAAGTCAATACAGTCAGCACAGACCTTTTCTACCAGTTCACTTTCTAGGCCATTTTTTCCCCAGTATTTCATTTTTATCTTTCATAATTTCATAGCAAATTATCCAGATTACATCCTCTGGACTAAATAGTGATAGAACCTGAATTTTAAATGCTATTTTGAAGAAGTGTAGAGTAAATAATCTTGGTAATCTGTAAGACAGCTGCATGCAGTGTGTACTGTACTATAACAGCACCAAACCCTTTATAAAAACCAAGGACTCCTTCCTCCTGCTTTATTGTATTGATACAGTCTCTCATCCCCTCATACTGTGTATTAATTGGAAGCACTTCATAGCCAAGGTCTGTATTGTCAATTATTGTGCGTGTTCCTTGAATGTGGAGGCGGTGCAAAACTGTTTCCAATGGGAAGAGTATAACATCAGAGCAAAGACTGGCAGCAAAGTTAGCAATAAGTTCTGGAAAATAAGCATCCAACATACTCTGCACAGGGCTACTGCTCTCAGCTAGGTGGCTATTATAAGTCTTTCTCTTTAGAATTAGCAGGACAAACTTCTGAATGATTGAGCTGATGATGTAGTGAAGAACTCCATGCAGCACCGTAGGGAAGATCAAGGAAAGAAGAGGAAGCAGTCGCTTGCTGTGAGGTACTCCTAAGCCTATCACTCTTCCGATTCCTTCTTTCACACATTCCAAAATGCCAGCATTGTCTCGAATTATTTCACTCTGAAATAAAAATGATAAAATAAATTTAACAGCTGCTTATTTTGGCACAAGAAAAGGGAGTCTAAGACTCTTTTAAATTAGCTTACTGGCTAACGAAGAAAAACATCAATGATTTGCAGACAACCATTATCTAGGTATTCAATTTTGTTTCTTCTTTCAAATAAAGTCTAGCAGTAGTGAGGCTGGGAGGAATTCTTACTGGGGCAGGGAGATCAGGGAGGAGATATAGAGTTGTATACCTCTGTATTTCCTAATCTCAAGAGGCATCTCAGCACTCAGAAGCAACAACCACTTGATGCCTCAAGAGCAATATATGGCTTCAAAGTCCTTAAACATGGATATAGTGAGACAGTGCATGACATTTAATTCCATGTACTTAATGCGCCACCCTGTGGTCAAAAATACTAAGACAAGCAGACACAATTTAATGTTAGGAAATTCCTTCAGCTTTCTAGTAGTTATCTCAGCAGGTAGCAAAGTTTCCTGTAAATCATAGTTCAAAAAAATGCTGTCAGGAAATTACTTTTAGGGACCACTTGCAAACTGTCCCCATGACTAGTTTATGCTCAGATAATTAATATATTGCACTACAAGCTTTAACCATCTGAATTGCAACATAGAGCTTTAAAAAGTTTATACATTCTTTGTATTCACAGCAAGTCACGAGTTGGGCTGTGAGATACCTGAATGGAGAATATAGATGCCTATGGGGAAGGGAGAAAAACGTATGTTCTAAGTTTGGAATGGAAATATACAGACCAGAATTTGTGATATATGCATGGTATTTGTGAACTACAGATTTTTAAAGAATATTGTCTTAAGCTGTTCTGCTAAATAGTCACACATACGCAACATATTGAGTATTCCAAAAATATTTAAGTAAAAAAATGACAACATGGAAATAGCTTACCTGTACTGTTTCAATTAGACTTGCGGAATAAAAAGGCATTGCCACAATATAAGTTAGGCTGTAGAAATTAAAACAGATTTATCAGCATATTGAAACAAAATGCTTACATGAAAATTTTAAACATCTACATTAATATATCAGCATAGTTTATATTCCAACTACAATGACCTTTTTAAGATTTTCAACTATTAATACTTTTTTGGCCCTAACATGTTAACTTCAGAAACCTCTAACATACGATACTTTATTCAACAAACGTTAAAAACAAATTAAGTGTTAATAACACAGGGATAGCCTTTGCCAAAAAAAAAAAAACAAACAGACTTTATCTGAAGACAATAAAATATAAACACATTTACAGTTCACTGTTTGGACACTGACCTGTATATAGCTAACACAGCCTATAAATCTGACACTTAAAATTTAGGAAGAGCGATCCATTCCACAGCTTGCCTTTTTAGTGATAGTTTAAGTCTATTTTTCTGCTATTATGCTACTATCTATTCCCAGATTTCCCATCCATTAGAGTGCAGTCAGCCTTTGACAGTGAATAAAGTCCCCTTTTACTGTTAAAAAACAATATTGTACAGCTTTGCAAAGTTGTTTCTTATCATCAAATATTTAGACATAATAAATTACAACTTTGCAAGCCTGCAAAATATAGTTATTTAAAATCATAAAGTGGGACTTACCTAACCCTTATGGGCCAGGTCCTGGTAAGTAGTAGTTTTCAAGGTGAATGGAACATCACTAAGTAATAATGTGCTAGAATGTCCCATAGAGGGAGCCGGCAAGCTGGGGGATTTCCAATTCACAATCTTCAAAAAAAATTAAAAAATGAAGAGTAAAATTCTAATCTACAAAATGATTACTGTTGTAAAACCACCAAGTACCTTTAGGACTATATTGCAATGTCACTAAAGTTTTAACTTTGGTCATTGCTATACAAACAAACTTAGATGTCTGTTTACTAATAGAATACAGGTTGAGTATCCTTTATTAGAAATGCTTAGGATCAGAGGTATTTCAGAAAAATAAATAAATAAATAAATAAATAAATAAGAAGTATTTCAGATTTGATATTATTTTTCTTATTTTGGAATATTTGCATGTACATCCTTGAGATGAAACCCATGTCTAAACACAAAATCTGTTTACGTGTCATAAATACCTTATACACATAGACTAAAGGCAAATTTATAATATTTTTAGATTGGCTGCATTTTAACTGTGAACTGTCGCATTAGGAAATATATGGAAAATTCACGTTAAAAATTTCAGACTTTGAAGCATTTTAGCTTTGGGATGCTCAATCAGTGATAATAATAATTTTCTCAGAAATTTGGGCTAACCAAATTTAAGACCTTTGCTGACTTCCTATAAGTAAAAGAAAAAAGTTGACTGATTACAGCCTTTCATATCAGTAAAAATTATTTTAAGGATCACGTATATGTCAGCACTTTATTCTTACACTCTGTATTAGTTGCCCTTTGACGATTTGTTCCCATGAATATTTCATTGCTCTAATTTCCTTTGCTGTATCTATTAATAAGATTTTTTTAAGTTCTAAAGCTATAAAATTAATAAAAATTTCCAATAAAAAATACCAATTTTGATACTTACGCTTTCAGTAGAAGATGTTCACCTATTTGTTTAGGATTCCATTTGTGTGAAATCTCCCTAAAATGTAAAAGTAAACTAAAATTAAACAAAAGCCATGTTATTTAAAACATCTTAAATCAACATAATTTTCAAAAGGGTAATAATTCTAACTTGTTTTAATTTGTAGAAGAAATGTATATTAATAGTACAGCTTTTCTTTTATGTAATACACTTCAAATAACTGTGATGGTTCATAAACAATATTATACAAGGTCCTTTTTGGCACTGACAGAAGGGGCTGACAGAGGAAAAGGTTACACAGGCTGAAAATAAACATGAGAAATTAAAAGAAATGTAAAAATGACATTAAAAAAAGATAGGAGAAGGAAATACAGAACAGGAAAAGGTTTTATAAAGTATCAGGCATAAGAATTTAACAATGAAACAAAATTAAGTAACTGTAATGCAAATGACACATCGTATTGTTTGTATAGTACCTAATTTCCAGAGTAACCTCACTTATTACAATGATAATCACTTTATGACCACTGTTGTACTCTTTTTTTTTTTTTTAGCACTGAGATCCAAGACTATGTCTTTGCTTTTGCTGTTATTTTGATTACCTGGGGGTAGGTGGAGACTAGAAGGTAAAGAGGAAGGAAGGAGGAGAGGAGAGAGTGATAGAGGAAGGGAGGGCAAGAGGGAAGGAAGTAAGGAAAGAGATACAGAGAGATAGAAAGGCAAGTTGAAATACAACAAAAGGAGGGATGTATAGCAAGATAAAAGTAAAATAAAGAAATGGAGAATAAAAGAATAAAAAGACAAAATAAATGAAAAAGGAAAGAAAAAGTAAATGTGTGTATGTGTGTGTGTGCAGAATAGAGAAAGCAAAGTATAAAACAAAGATGAGACTTGATGTAAGATTATAACTTTCATCTGACTATTACTTTATGATTATAAAACAAAATATGCTACCTGTTCTGCCTATCATCTTGGTACTGCTATTATTCCTATCGTGGCCTCAGAAAGTGTTCCCACAGGTCATTCTTTGTAACACAGACTTTACGCATGAAACTGCCATTAACAATATGGGCCAAACGAGTCTATGGCTTGTGTCTCTGTAAGGATAGGGCCACTTTTCTTTTAAATATAATCATAACTATTACTGCCAACTCTTAAAATGATTAAGGTTAAAAAGAAAAAGGAAATGTAGAATCAAGTGTTAAAAAAAAAAGAGACCCTGCCTTATATCTATTCTTTACTACTTTATAAAAAAGGGGAATTTTATAAAATGAATACCTTACTGCCTTAAGTCTAGAAACTTAATTTCATATATTTAACTGATTCGGGGAAGAAGTAAAACTGTGATAAAGGTCTTGTATGTTTCATTATCAAATGCTGAACATGTGCAAATATACTCTGATTTGCTAATTTTAAGCAAAACCTACCCTTGCAAATGAATGTCAAAATTAAGAAAATTGATTAGAACACTTTCCTCACAACAGTGTAATTTTCCATTTGGCAGATTAAATAAATATTCCTATGTAGAGTCAACACATAAAAGCAGTAAAATCTAAAATAACTATCTAAGCAGACTTCAATTTTCACTTGGTCAATTATCTGCCTTCTTGAACAACAACAAAAAAATCTAACAAAAACATCCTACCTAAACCCAACCCAAATCTCTCATCTTCCTATTAGCTCCCTTCATCTAGTTTCTTCATAGCTGACTTTCTAAACTTAGTGCTTCCATGTCCCAACTTCCCATTTACTTCAAAACCTACTCTAAATTGGCTTTTGCCCCATTATTCTATAAAACTGCTCTTGTCATAGTCCCTAAAAACCTCCATCTCACTGAGTGTGACAGGCGTTTTTCAACATGTACCTGATTTGAATTTCAACAGCCATCAGGTAGATATTTGTTTCTCTGCCCTTCCTGAAGCAGTCTTTGACCCTGTATTCCACCAGCCCATACTGTACTGGTTTTTAAGCTCTTTTTTGGTCTCACTTTCTGAACTTTTCGCAGGATCATCTTTCCTAACCAGCCAACTATTGCTGAAGTTCCTAAAGTCTTAGGTGATCTTCTTTTCTTACTGGAGTATGGCCTCAAAAAATCTCTCAAATTCACCCTCAATTAAAGAGTTCTGTATATACAAGTCTTACACCATTTGCTTACTAACAGTTCCACCTGGATATGAAAAAGCATCTGAAAATGAACTGAACTAGAGCAAAATAAAATTTAAAATATTTCTCCATTCTCTATTCAAGACCTATTAATCAGAAAGGAATTGGCTAAATTTGAGTAATTCAAGGACAATTTCATTATTTGAAATAGTATTTTGAAATAAGTAAATTAAGGGGAATCATTTGGAGAAAAAAAAGCAAGATGTTTATATTGTGCAACCACAAACGTGAGATGACTCAAAACTAAACTGGAGTTCAACTTGAGTTTTATGAAAGACTGGAGTACACACACAGGCAGTCTGGGTTACAGGAACTTCTACCTCATGTTAATGCCATGAGAAAAGTCATATGCCATTAAAGGGGAGGATGATTTGGGGTAGATTCATGCATGGTCTACCTCATTCCAACTCGGGGAAGGTTGGGGAGGGAATGGAAGGTTCTGGTAGTAAAGACAGAGATAGCAGATGATAAGATAGCAGACGATTCCTTAAAAAGGAATGTTACTGAGAAATTACTGTATCGGGTTGTTGACTTAAAAGCCCTAGAGACCAGCTGTTTTTCTCTGAGGTGATCATAATCAGCTTAACAATAAATACTGGTTAATCCACAGTGTTACACCTGTTCTACCTAATCATCATACACAGTCTAGGAGAAACTGGTAATTTCTACTAATTGCTTTGAGTTAATGCTTTTGTTTTTGTTTTGTTTTGTTTTGCCACAACTCTACTTTCCCCCAAGAAAAGTCAACCCTATCCAAAGATGAATATTTAAAAAAAAAAGGTTACATACTACTTCAGATGGTTATATTTGACATTGTCGATAACAAAACCTGAAGTCCTAGAAGCCATTTTTAATGCCATCCCGTCATTCATCTACTATTCCTTTTTGGTTACCAAGTTCCATCAATTTTTTGGTAAGTATTTACAAAACGTTTCCATTTACCTCAACTCAAAAGATACTACCTAGGTCCTTGATACTATTATTTCTCACCTTATTACTGTCATAAATTACTAGGATGTCTCCTTATATCCATCTTGGTCTTCCTTTAATCTCATCTACTGTTAAAACGACCCTTTGAAAACACTAATTTGGTGCCACTGACCATACTTAAAACTCTTCAGTGTCCTTAAAGCAACCTACAAAACCATGCTTAGTGTGGCCCCCACTTATTTCCCCAACAATACCTTATAACCTGCTCTTCCTTTTTCTGTGGTCTCCAACCACATGAGCTCTATCTCCATTACCTGAATTCTCATCACACCCACTCCACAGCATATTCACACAAACAGGTAAGCAACTCCTACAAACTCTCATATCTTGGGTTAAGTGTTCTTACCACCATGATTCTCATAGAACCATATTCTTTCCCATCGGAGAACAAATTTCAATTTGTAATTATTTATCCACTGGTATGATTATTTTACTAAGATATATCCTTCTACAAGATTTTGAGTTCAGTAACAGGTACTTTTTATTTCTCTTCCTCATTATAAACCTGATTTCTATCCTATAACCTGGCACATACTGATAGTAAGCACTTAGGTAAGTAAGTAAGTGAATTAATAAGTGGGATTTATCACCAGAGGTACCCAAGTAAAACAATACAAGGAAGGTAACTGGAAATGAAAATAAAACACATTCCCACACAACTGAAAGGACTCCTTGTCTGTTGAGCAGGAAAGTAATATAATAACATTTTATAAAATTCTATACCTTCCATTTTTATTTTATTTTCCTTCTCTTTAACCTGAAGTTGCATCTGCTTCAGAGAGGTAACATGACTTGCCTTATGTCCCTGGGATAGCCAAGACTTGAACCAACAATGTATTGATTTTAAGCTCAAATTTTTCTACTCTACTAAATCAAATTTCCTGAAATTTGTTAAAATTTTACAGAATTTTTGTGTTTGTGGGATGCCCTCAAGAATATCTGACTTCAAGTACTTACTTTAAAAAACTTACTTGTGATAAAAAAAAAAAAAGCAATAGTAGGGGCTGGGGATATAGCTCAGCTGCATATGCGCCTGCCTGGCAAGTGTAAGGTACAGAGTTCGATTCCCAGTCAAAAAAAAAAAAAAAAAAAAAAGCAGTAGTAGGAATAGGGTTAGCCAAAAATAGAAATTCAGTTTTTGGGGGTTGGAGATTTTGCTCAATGGTAGTGCACAAGGCCATGGAGCTGGTCCTCAGCACCAAAAACAAACACAAAATCAAAATTTGAATTGAAGATATGAAACCATTAAGTGGCCAAGTATTTCTAACCTTTCTTCATTTTGCTTCTACTGTTTTAGCATACTATACTGGAGGAACCTGAAGACAGAGGTTCTTTGAAAGCAATCGCACTGGGAAAAAAGCATGGTATCAGTTTCTTGCCTTCTTTCACTACAAAGCTTCAATCCCAATCTTGAAGACATGTGATGTAGTAATGGCTTCAACTATCTCACTTCTCTGACAATCCACAAAATTAACCCTAGGGGCTAATCAACTTTGGATTAAGGAACCACTCAAAGCCCTCAATGCTATTCCTGGACTGATACCAAAAATCACAGAATCACGCCAAATAGCACCTAATAAATTTATGGTTTCTGACATTATCTATTAACATTTCTTTCCTATACTGTTTTCAGATTCCCTCATTACTAATTGCTGTGACTGTCCAAATGAATCTCATTCTTCTCATGCTTTTCTACTACAACTTCAACACTTATCTTTTTATTATCAAGTAACCTTGGAAAGAGTTTCATAGAAGAAAACGACACTCAGCAAATTTTCCCAGTTTCTCTATCTTCTTCCTCCAAATATATCTACAACCTCTGGCTTCTAGTATACCATGCACTAGATTGTATCTTCCTACTGTCCTTAACTGGTTTTGAAGACATCACTAATTACAACCCCCTCAACTATCTCTCCAGAACACACCCGCTCATGTACGTGAGATGGTACAAATATGTAGTTGCTCAGGATTCTGTCTTTGGGTCACTTTATGTCATTTAGTGTATAATTTCTCCTGTACCCATTCTAATGTTTTAAAAACTGTCTTTCCTCCACAATGCTTGAAACTATGTCTCCAGCTCAGGTTTCCACAAGACTCTGACCCACAGACGTTATCATCCAGACATGATGATAGTTAGAAATCCTACAAGAATCTCAAATTTTGTTTACTGAAAGTTAAACTCATCTTCCACTTAAACTTATTCACTCCACTTCAACTAATAACTTACTCCTCATGAATTCCCCAACTTGGTTAACATTTTCTAGTACAGAAATCTCAATCATTGCTGACAACTCTCTCTCCCAGACCCTCATTCCCAATCTAACCTCGGTTACCATCAATTATACTTCAAAAATGTCTATTTATCTCAACCCTTTCTGTTTTGTTCTATAGCTCAGAACCCCCTCATCCTGGCCATTTTTGTTTTTATTCTAGCACTTGGGTATATTCTTGATCAAAATATTCCTACTAAAAAAAACTAAAATGCCTTAGATTCCCAACCCCATAGAGTATAACACATTACAAAGACATAATTATACTTTAGCATTTCAGTTTCTCTTCCTCATAGTCCACCCAATACATATGCACTATTCTAGGACTAAGTCACTTCTTTTTATTAGCTAAACTATTCAACTTCCCGAAACCTGGGTATGCTGTCACCCCTTCTTAGAATGATTTCCTTTTCTGCCAAGTCAACTCTTAGTCATAATTCAAGATCTAGCTCAAATTTCAGTTATTTTTGGAAATCCTGACCAATAATTCCAAGTATAGCATCACTTTGCCTCTGAAGGGGACTATCTAATTACAACATGAAAAATACAAAGTACTATAACCAAACTGGCTACATAAAGAATAGGAATTCTTTAGATACTCATATTTGTTCCTGAATTGGCAACTGCTGGCAAATAGCAGGAGCTGAAAAGACATATCTTAACAGATACTATGATATGAAGCATTTTCTTTATCATATACTAATTCAATAAGATATAAATGATGACATAATTTAATTGTCTTAGTTATTACAAACGAGTTTCAGATTTAAAGTACTTTTAGATATTTTCCCGCATATTATAAACTAATGCTGAGAAAAATGCCACAAAGGTACCTTGGCAAAGGTGTGAATTCACTAATGATGCCTTCTGCTCCAAGTGTGACTCCTTGGACAATGAATGTACTTCCCATTCCTTTCCATAGGGCTCTTGGTCCCTAAAATGAACACAATTTACTGTTATTCCTGCAAATGCCTAAATTTTAAATGCAAAAATTTTTTTACAAAACTTGATATGGAATATTTGCTGATACTTTCTAAATATGCATTATTTTACTTTATTTTATTTTATTTTATTTTATTTTATTTTATTTTATTTTATTTTATTTTATTTGTGGCACCGGGATTGAACTCACAACCTTGTCCCTGCCAGGCAGGCACTTAAGCCACTGAGCTAAACTCCCAGCCCTAATTTTTTGAGACAGGGTCGCACTATGTAGTTCAGGCTGGCCTTGCGCTCACATTGTAGCCCAAGCTGGCCTTGAACTCACAACGCTCCTCCTACCTCAGCCGCCTGAGTGCTGAGACTAAAGGTGTGCGCCACAATGCCCAGCTCTAAATATGCATTTTTCTAATAGAAATCTTGTAGACAACTATAACTAGATGAATTTCTATCATTACTTTAATATTTGTTAGATGACCAATACTTAGATTAAGTTGATTAACTGAACACTCCTAATAATTAATTTATGAAATATCTCTAATATCTCAATATTCAAATCCTTAATAGTCCTGCCATTTGGATGACAGAGTTTTGTCAAGATTTATATATCTACAGCAAAACTCAATCATAATTATTCATACCATCCCAATTCTTTCCTTCTCTGCTGAATTTCCTATTTCCCTAGATGTCATTTTCACCATCCTATACCCAAATTGTATATCTGGATAACATTTTTCTCACCATTCCCATCTAATCAATCCTATACATTTTGCTATCTTACAAACCCATGTTCTTCTCAGTAGTTTTGTCCCTTTTCACAATACCATTAGTGACATTCTTATTCCTACTATTTACTTATATATTGATTACAACACACAGACACAATCAAATTAAAATAAGCAATACAGCATCAGAAGCAAAGTTATATCCCAGTTTCCTGGCAGAGGTTATTTTTATTTATTTCAAAAGATGCATATAGAGCTACATCTCTGTGTATATGTATAGATCTAGAAATATTTTTGTTTTGTTCACTTTTAATAGATGAAAGTAACTGCAGCAATTAAACAATAACTGAGAGATCATTTCCTATCAGTATACACAGAGTTACCTTCTTGTTTTTAAAAGTACGTGGTGCTTTGCCAAATAAATATACCATAATTATTTCCAGTTTCATTATGTGCAATGCCACGATGACATCCTTCTGTACACATTATTGCACATCTATGTACACATTAACGTGGAAATGAAGTTAGTATGTACAGAATGTGTAAATTTTAAATTTTGATGGATATTGCCAAACAATCCAAGTTTGTTTGGAATACTTTGCTCATTGCTAAAATATTTCAGTGATACTCCTTTAGCTGTTGATTAAGTGTGCAGTTCTTAGAAGGTTCTTTATTATCTGTATCCTGCATGCTTCTCTAGCTACTTTTTCATCTTTAACCTCTGCTCCAGGCTCCCATTATAATGCATTAAGTGCATTATCAAACATTACAACTTCTCTTCTGTCTTTGCACATCCACTCATAAAGCCTTTTCTCCATCCTCAGCATTATGTAAACTTAACAATAAATATAGGACTCAATGTCCCTTTTCCCAAAGTTTTCCTGACACATCCTGTGCTCAATCCCACTTTTGATAAAATATCTCTCTTCTACATTCTGACAGCATTGTATACTCTAATACTGCAACTTCCTGCACCACAATCTTCTGTTTAAATTTTTGTCTCCATGACTAAAGTACAAGTTTCTTAATAACAGAGACATTATCACATCTGCTGCTAAGTTCTTGGACCTTTGCATAGTTCTTACTATTTCTGTTGAGTTAATTAAGTGAAAATTTTGAAAGATTCCAGAAGGTATCATTACTATGAGACAGTAGGTTTACTGTAAGAGTTAGCATATTTATACTAACTAATTAAAGGAATTATTCATACTTTAACCATTAACAAGCCCAAATGACAATTATAGATAGTTTTAATAGATTCACAGACTAGTTCTTACCTGAGTTTTGTTGAAGCTGTACATAATATTGATGACTGTAAATGGAGTGAGATGGTAATTCCGAGCATGGTAATTAACCTGCAGAAAAGATAGCATTTTTTTCCATTGTTTTGTCAAGAAATAGTAAAATGACAAATGTTGCAGCATAAAGAAGTTAAATTCCAAAGTCAATGTAAGTTATACATAAGCAAAATTACTTTTGAGAGTACTTCATGTTCATCAAAATACAATATGCATTAATATATAAATACAATATGAAGACTAATGCATAATATACATAGCAGTGAAGATAATACAATAAAAACAGTCTTGTTACTTGACATTTGTGTTTCCTAAAACACTACCGTTATGTCTCCCTACTCATGCTGCCTTTAGGCAACCATTTTTCAAAGTACTGTAGACGTTGCAAACAATAGTAAATTATGAAATCATAAAAGGGTCAAAACAATACACACTGGATCACAACGTAACATTATCACTATGTAAAATGTGTATGTCTGAAATATACTGTTTAGGGGTATACATACTGATAAAGAAGTCATCATTTCACTTTACATACTTAATTTTCAGTGCTATACATAAAAAATTTGTAAAGATTTATATTGCTTTGAACTCTAAGAGCAAATAAATACAGAATAAATTATTTTGTAAAAAGGTAAATTACATGATAGCAGTATTTGCCACATTGTTGGTCACGGATTCTCCAGGACCATTACTCTATCAGAGAATTTAGAAGTTCAAAATTATATTTAGTCTTAATGATGCCAAGGTATCTCTCTGTGTTGATATTCTGACTAATAGTATAAAGCGACAGTACGTAAAACTGTTAGCTCACAAATTAAAGCAGTAATATCAAATTATATATATATTGTTTATCGTGTCCTTCATGACACATATTCACAGGGAGGAAAAGTAATCACTTAAGAATATCCTTGATGAAGCATAAAAAATGTGAATTTTATGAAATTTTGACCCTGAGTACACTCCCTCTTTCTAATACCCTCTGTGCTACACTAGGAAATAAGATGCTGTCATGAGGGAAAGCTCTGCTATGATGGAATTGCAAAGTGATGTAGCTACTTTTTCATGGAACACCATTTTTGATTGAAAAACTCACTGGCAGACTATTCATATTGCAGACAGGCATGTTCTAGCAAATGAACTAAGTTAGTTTCTTGATTTAAAACATGTAAGCTTCTATACTTTTTGTCAATAAACTTGAATTTTCAAGTAACAAACATAATTTTGGGAAATCTGCATCTACCATCAAAAACATAAAACAAAACTTTTCTAGTGAGATCGGTTGCATTTTCAATGAAGATAAATTTTTTGATATTGTATAATCAAACACTTTAATAGCTGGAAGATTTATATAACTTGGTGAATCAATATGGGTAAAAATAACCATTCAAGACATTTAAAGCAATGGTTTCTTTAAGGTAAGAAAGCATAAAAAATTCATGCAGTTTCAGATTTCACATTGCAAATAACCTTTGGTGAGTTTTGGCTTAATTTCAAAAAATACCCACAGTTATCTGAAAATGATATATACTCTTGGTGTTATTACATATATGAACACAGCTGGACTTTTTGTTTCTTTTAAAACAAAAATACAACATCTTACAATAGATTGGATGCAGAAGCAGACAGAGATGCTGGCTAACTCCTATTATCCCACATATTAAAGACATTTGCAAATCATAAAATGTTATTTTCATATATAGGCCATTATTAGCGTCTAAAATGCTTATTTTGATGAATTACATTAATGCATTTATATTTCCCACTTTTAACTTCTGAAATGGCAAATATCAACAAATATGACCCACTGTTACCGTTTGTGTCCAGATACCCCTGCAAAGCCTCATGCAGTCATAGAGTATTTTTTCAGAAGTGGTTGAATCTGGAGTGTGTGACTGACTCTGATTCACAGTGCAATGTTGGGATTAAGGTGCTGGGATCAAGGGTGGGTGATTGCTGGATCAGTCCACTGACCGGATTAGACCGCCCTAGTCCCAGTAGATTGGATATACTATAAGAGACAGAAAGAGGGCAAGTTGTCTCCCTCTCTTGTTGCTTTTGCTATTTTCTGTCACCATGAACCATTGCTCCTCTGCCATGTGCTACCTTTCCTTGGAGCCAGTCAATTATGGACTAAGATCTCTACAAACTGTGAGCTAAATAAACCTTTCTCCCTTTAACTTTTGGGTGTCAGGTATTTTTGTCTCAGCAACAAGAAAAGTAAGACACCCACATAAACCAAAGGTCACTGGGATTCTCAATAATTTCTAAGACATTAATGGGATCTTCATACCAAAAAGTTAGAAATATTGGAACATTTCACATGGACTAATGGTTACATGTTGAAAATGTTATTTGTCTGAATTCTGCACTTGAAATCAGGATCAGGATTGTCAGAGAAATTTTACCTGACATTGGCGGCGTAGAACAATGCAAGGATGGGCCAGTACGTTTTCTGTAAAGAGACTATATAGAATAATTTATGTATATATATGTTTATATGCAAATTTTATTTACCTATATTTCCACATTATTCTTTAAATAATTCTGATATTATCCTTGCCTGAAGAATTATGCATTATTTTAGGTTCTCTGTAAACTGGTAAATAAGGGAAATAATATATGATATTAATAACTACAGTACAAAGATGAGAAAAGATCTATGAACGTTTGACATGGGAATGCCACGTAATTTAATTTCCATTTCTTTCCAAAACAAAGAAATGAACAAAGTTCATTCCTATGAACAAAATTCCTGTCAGTAAAGCTGTCTGCCTTTTAGAAACATCATTGAAAAATTTTGACTTTGACATACTTGCCACTTAAATTTCAGGATTTTTAATGGTCAGGTTAATTAAACTGTTTCATACATCAAAAACTTCTTTTAAAAATATTCTTACAAATTGTAAACTTTTTTTACCTGGGATCAAACTCACAACCTTGTGCCTGCCAGGCAGGCGCTTAGGCCACTGAGCTAAATCCCTAGCATAAAATACTACTTACAAAGTAATGATAGCTGTAGGTTTAAATTCTAACAGTGAAATACACATACAAGCATATAAAGATAAATATCCTCTGAAACTACAGCATTAAGTTTAAAAAGTGAGGCTAAGACGATTAACTTCCAAAATGAAAAGCTCAGATTTTATTTATGTTGACATCAAGATCCTCAGGTTTATGCAAATATATCTTTTTTCTTAGATCAAAACGAAAGCCATTCCAGAATTAAATGTAAGCTTTATACAAGTCTTTATGAAACTGATAATCACTAAAAAAGCCACAATATTTAAGATTCACTTTTCTTAAACAAAATGATCATTAAGAGTAGAAAGATGTCGAGCTGATCACCAAATGGTGAAAATAGACAAAGTCTAGACTTCATGCTGCCAAATATTTTGGTAGCATTCTTATGTTCAGAGAAGACTCAAGGCACAATTACTCTTTTTTTGGTGGACAGGGAGATATGATTACCTTTGATTATATTCTTTTGATAGATCCATGAAAATTGTTATAATATTCATTACACAATTATTTGTTTATGAAACTGCACTACTAGTTTCTACCATTATTGGAAGCAAAATCAAGTTACAGATTTGAACTTATAATTTTTTCTGCAAAATATTATTCAACATTAAATCTGTTGCTCCAAAAAAATCTTAACACTGGTCATTATATTATTAAACAAAAACTCTAAGTAAAAATTTAAACATTACCTTGCAAGTCCAATACCAAATCCAGCAAACCTATTCAACTGTTCTAAAATAAAAAAGAATAAGATTACTTAGAACCATTATTTACATCTCATATAAAAACAAAAAAGATTCTTCTCATATTACTATGCTGTTTATTTAAACCTCAGAGTCAAATTCTCATAGGAACCAAGGGGCTAATTTGAATTAGTGAAGTACTCTGGATGGATGGGGAGGGAGGACTTGCGACCAGCAACAAGGCCTTGACCTCTTACAGGTACAACTGCTCTTTAACTCCAAGTGATTGATTGTTACTATATAGGGCTACGGGTCCAGAGTTCATAAGTTGTGATTTTTTTTCAAAAATGTTATTCTTATGTTTATAAAAAAACCTTCCAATTTTTAAAGTATTGGCAATGGTGACTATTTGAAAGTTTTAAGCACAGTATGGGCTAAGTGAAACAAGTACACAGAATAGAGACTACCAGTACTAGTGACAGAAGCCAGTGTCTTCGCAAAAGCTACATCCCCAGCCCCTTGCTCAAATTTGGAGGCTTGCTTAAGCCTCCAAAAGCACTGTGATTACAAGAAAATTGTCAGTTTTCAACACCTGACTGTAATAATAAATTTTTTTCTATTGCTACCCATGACTGCTATTTACACCAAAATCTCGATTTCCTGTGCTGTGTAACTATAGTTATCCTGTTACTGATGACAGAGCATCTTGTTAAACTAATAGCTACAAGTACAGCATCTCGAAATTAACCTGAAAAAGTACTCAGCATCACCTAAATGGGTAAATGGAAATCTCTTCTTCCCATGACCAAGTATTTAAACAGTTGTTTAGTTCAGTCACTGACAGATGATTGGATACATATGTACTACTACAAATGGCATTTCAGTAGTGCTACCGAAATGTTCATCAATTTAACACATAAAAACCTTATCACCTCCAGTTGGTAACATTATTATACATATGTTAAGGGAAACCCTCTTCTCTTTGACTAAAGAACTCAAATAATCATAATGGTGAACTATCACAACCCTAGAGGGATACACATTAAATATCAGCTATAATACAATTTTCATGAGACAATCTTCTTTTCCCTTTACAACCTCTGAAAGTTTGTTTTGTTTTGTTTCATTTTTTGGTACCAGAAATTGAACTCATGACCTTGTACTTTCCAGGCAGGCACTGTACCTGCTAAGCTATATCCCCAGCCCCACTCCAGTCCTTTTTAAAAGAAGCAATGCCTTGACTATTCCCTTATGGGAAGAAGGTAGCCATGTGAGCATGTTCCTTGGGGAAATTATGTGCTTTATCTTGACTGAAGTACTGCACTGGGGCCTTTTTGCAAAAGCTCCATCCCCAGCCTTGACTAATGTACAAGTTGGAGACACAGCCTGAGCTTCTTTTACCATGATAAGGCAAATAGCTAACAGTATGACTAGACAAATCAATGATCTTCCTTCACATCCTTATTTGCTTAGTAATCATATAAGTTTTTCCTAGTTAGTGCAAATCAAATATTACTGTATTTCAAGTGAAAAATCGAGAAAATGGGGATAAAGCTGGTATATATATATATATATATATATATATATATATAATATTCTATGTTACCTGTGTTAACTATCATCCTAATTTCAGGAGAACGGAAAGAGGCACATACTTACATTTTATTAATAAAAGAATGCTAAAATCACTATATCATACTGTGTTGTGATTAATACACAGGTCTTTCTATGTCCTACAAAGAATAAGTATGTCTTGATTCTAAAGTCCTATCTTGAAACTGCACCAGTATTTGTAACTCGTAATTGGAGTTTTTGCTGGAGAATAGTGGGAGAAGGGAAAATTACAGGGAGGAAAACTTCCAGATTGGGAATCGTACAAAACATAACTAGCAGGATTTAAAGGTTAAAGTAAGGAAACGAATATATTAGTGTACTACGTATCCCATAGTAGGTATTACTCAGTTCATTTAGTTCACTTAAAACTTGAAAAAATGCTAACAGTTCTTGTTTAGGTCTTAAAGATGAGAAAATCAAAGTCTCAGAGATTAGGAAGTCATTCAGTTTACAAGTGGGTGATAGACCCATGTAGATTCCAAATCTGCTAGCGCTGAAAAGCTTCTCCTTCGGAACACAAAGCTACAATTAAAATCATGAAGTCGAGAAAACACAGCCGCTAAAGTGAATTGGGAGACAGTAAATAATCCAACTTCCATCTTTCTTGATTCAGACCACAGGCTGTTAACCCTCCACAACCACTAGAAATCCCTACTATGCACCCTATGGCTAAAGCAGATGTCCTTCTTGGAGGCGATCCCAGGCAACAAATTTGCGAAGAGGAGGAAGCCCGCTCCAGGCACAGAGGACGAAAGGAGGGCAGACCGTGTGGTGCGCCAGGCCCAGAAGGAACCAGGGCGGGACCACTGCGCGATTTCCGGGGTCTGCAGGCCGTGGGAGGCGGCTCCGTCACCCGACCACCCCACCTCGGGCCCGCACCCTCACCACTGCTCTGCCCCTGCACGCCGCTGCCGCCGCCGCCACCGCCGCCGGCGGCCGGAAAGGATTCCTCGGCCGGGCCCTCATACGGAGTGGAGGCGGAGGGCACGCCGTAGGGCGGGCTCTTCTCACCCCAGTGTAGGTTGCGGCTGCCTGGGATGTCCGGGGGAGTTGTCACCCAGTGGCCCAGGTCCGACCCGGAGCTGAAAGACCTTGCAGGGAAAGCGACACCAAAGCCCTGCTCGTCCCGGGCACCACCCCGGTAGCCCAAGCCATCGAATCCGTCTGGGCGCCGCGGATGCATCACAGCCGGGGCACGATGAGCAGAGCCCACCCGGAGGCTACCGCCACTGGGGCCACGGCGACCTAAGGCCGCACAGTTTCCCTGCTGGGCAGCCGCGACTGGGGAAATTCTGACAACCGGAAGTTACGATTGAAACCCGGAAGCTCTGGGATCACGTGATTATAGCTTCTTCCGGCCGCCTTTAGCGTTTGGTTTCTAGGGAGACACGGAAGTGACCTAAAGCCAGTCCTTAAAAAGCTATGGTTAAGGAGAAGGTGAATATAGGATTTGTTATCTGATGCGGCCTGCATGGGAAGGGTCGAACAAAGATGTTTCTCTCAGAGAGATGATAACCAATGGGTCGGGCTGAGCAGCTAACATCATCAAAAATACGTCTTTTCTCACCTGGCTGATACTTCGCCGGTTCCAAGACCAAGTGAGCTAGGAGAGTTTAAAGCTTGTCAGTAATGTACCACTTAGCTTTGTCTCCAGCTTTTTAGGTTTTTGGCTAAAAATCTATTGAGTAATTTGGATCCATCCAGTAAACGCAGCAGTACAACGGACTACCAAAGAAGGCATTAGAAAAGGTAAAGTGACAGTCGGAAGAAACAAATCCACAAACATGCATACAGACTGCCCTCTGGGATTTAAGAATTAAGCGTTTTACTTTTCCAAGGACGCAGGGTAATTATAAACAGTTTTCTGTCTCATTTTGTCCTGAGACATCTAAATCGCTCAGAGAATTTAAATCGTAGACATACCACTTAAAATCGAGATACCCTGATGAACAACGCAGAGGACATCTGTAGAGTTCCCTACTACCTGTTTCCATCAGCTCCATGGGCTCCTGTGGCAGTGTCTCTTCCTAGACTGGGCCAGGTCTTACATGGGTTGTTCCTGTACCTCTTCTTCCCCATTGGGCGCTTAGAATTCCAAGAGCTTTCAGAAGAGAACCCTGACGTGCTAGTCTCAATCTTCCAGACGTGAACCTGTATTGGAACTGATAGCTTCATTTTGAATGAACTGACATTCTTAAACTAGGTTTCTCTGTGGCTTGGGCAACAGGTGTTGAGTTTCTTAGTAAGTGTATCTAGTGGTGCTCCAGTACTGGATCCACATTAATGGATTACTAATATCAAATGAGTTACTGAATATGAGAACAAAAATAACCCTCTATTCCTTGGAAGAAATTAGCACAAAAATGGGATTATCTCAGATCTTTTTATTTTAAGAGGAAGAGTAAATTTGCGTATGCGTACTTTTAATATAAAACAGACTCTCACAATTTTACATCCCCTCAAGTAGAGAAAGGACGAATTAAAATGAGAACACCCAGGTAGTGAGTTGAAGTGAAAAATAAAGCAGTAAGAGTCTTTCTCAGATTATGCCTTAATAGAGTGTATTTTTCTTTCTTTATTAAAAAATTAAGCACTGGAAGACAACAGGTAAATTCTTTTATGCAGAGGATTGGAAAACTTTCTAAAACAGCAAAGTTAAAGCCATGTAAGGACTCAGGCAAAAATTATAATTAACTTGACCCTAAAATTTAAATTTATGTTTGGTAAATTGGAAACATATATTGAAATTTAAAAGGCAAATCTCACTTAGAAAAAATGACACTTATTACCAACAAATAAAAGTAAATCAGTGAAAATGTGAGCAACAGGCACAGTAAGACACTTTACAAAAAATGCATAAAATACATAATATTCATGTGAAAAATATGCCCTCTAGTAATTATAAAGTGATAAAATTTAATAATGGCCATCTTTTATCCAGGAAATCTGCAATCTATAAAAGGGAAGAAGCACATCTTTGTGCCACATAGGAAGAAGGTAGCTTTTGCTTAAAGAATGTTATAAAAACATAATGAAACTTTTTGATATTGAACAGTTTGATGATTCATACAAAAAACAAAATGATCATAGCTTTTGAATCCTCAATATGAGGAAACATATAAATTTATTCCCTGAACATGTTTATGGCATGAATAGTACACATACTTGTGGAATAAATTTCCACCATAGAAGAAATTGTCAGGAATCTAAATATCAAGTAATTAATTATTGTTAAATGATATACATATATCCAGACACTCCTTTATGTAAAATATATTTATTGAGCACCTATCATGTGCCAGATACTGTTTTAAGTGATGGAATGGAGCAGTATATGAGCTTCCTTGTGACTGTGACTATGGTCCACGTATTTGATATACACAATTTAAAGGGAAAAATTTATTTTGGCTCATGGTTCCAGAGGTTTTAGTCCATGGTTGCTTGGTTCTAAGGCAGAAATGTCATGGCAGAATGATCTGGTAGAGCACAGATGCACGCTTCATGGTGGTCAAGAAGCAAAGGACAGGGAAAGAACACCAGAAAGAAAGGGACCAGATAACAAATATAGTCCCAAGGCTCAAGCCCACATATCCACCCAGACACACACAGAAGTGTGCTTTACTAATCTCTTAGGTGTCTTTAAAATAAAGTTGATTGTCAAGATTATCAGTCCTAAGTGGTAAATAACCTAGACAAAGTCCTCATTGTTAGAAGCAACATACTACTTTAGAAAGACAAACAGCAAATAAAAAAATATATGGTGTCATACAATTAAGCAAACCTATAATTCACTGTCAGATGACACAATTCTATTAAAAATTGAATAGTAATAGAAGTTGCATTTTAGGTTAGCTTTTCCAGTAGAAAACATTCCTCTCTGAAGAACTGACTTTCAAGGAGGGTTCTAAACGAAGTGAGAATGAATTGTGTGAATGTCCGGGAGAAAAATTTCCCAGGCAGAACTAAGCACATGATCCTGATAAGGAGCTATCAGTGGGTAGTCAGTGAGCTATAGTGAAACTAATAGAAAATGAGAGCTGGAAGAAGGCGAGGAGCACCATCTCACAGGGCAAGATGAGTAGTAATGAACTACATTTAGATTTTTCAGGGATAGAGGAATGATACGACCTTATTGATAATCTGGACAATTCAACCAGGCTTCTGTTGGCATGAGGGCAGTAACCTTCTGTATTTAGTAGGCCATTATAAGCAGCTGAAGCAAGTGGTAACAGTCCAGAATGGTGAAGCTTAGAGTTGCAATGTTTTTAAAATTTCATTAGGGATGTAATCAATGGACAGATGCAGCAGTAAAGATTTTTTTGGATTACTAATTCTGTTTGCACCTTTTAGTCAGCACTATTAATGAGCACCAGAACACCATCAAAGTTTTGTCAATCTATTTCTCTTCAAAATATTTTAAAAATAATGATCCTGAAATGATCCAGATCTTACAGCTTTAAAAAGTTTTGAGAAAGTCAATTAACACAGGAATTAAAACATACCTCTTTAAAAAGTGGCTAATGGACATTGTATGAGAATGACAGTAGAATAATTTATATTGATCACTGCAGCATAACAAATTCCTCCTATAGCAATTCAAGCAATTTACAACAGCATTTATTGTCACACACTTTCTATAAATCAAGAATATGACAGTGACTCAACTGGGTGGCTCTGGTTCAGGTCTCTTGTGAGGGTGCCATTAAGAGTTTAACGTGGGATGGAGTTATTTAAACTTGACTGAAGTTTATTGGAGCTGGAAGGTCTGTTCCCCAAGTATCTCACTCAGTTGTACAAAGAATGCCTCTTATTTCTTGCTAATTGTTAGGAGGTTTCAATTCCTTAGCATATAGGGTTTTGTGTAAGTACTTGTAAATCCTTAGGACATGAAGCCTGCCTCCATACAGAGCAAGTGATTTCACCTTCATTAAGAGCAAGTGACCTCAGAAAGCAAGGAAGAAGTACAATATCTTTTACAACTCAATCATACCTCATCACTTTTGCAAGTTTTTTTTTTTTTGGCATCACTGAACTCAATCTCATGCTAAAGGGAAAGGGGATTTGACTCTTCTGAAGGGAGGATTTTAAAAACTTTGTGTTTGTACTTTAAAAGCATCAGGATATTAAATCATGTTACAACAATGAATACACAGGATGTTTAAGGCATCAAGAAGTTAATACTCAGGAAGATTTCTACTTGTCAACAGAATGATACAGATTTCCTTTTACTTTTGTGTGTGTGTGTGTGTGTGTGTGTGTGTGTGTGTTACTGGGGACTGAACGTAGGGCCTCTCCACTGAGTTATATCTTCAGCTCTTCTTATTTTTAATTTTGAGACACTGTCTCACAACGTCATTGAACTGTCCTGGTTGGGCTCAAGCCTGTGATCGTCCAGTCTCAGGCTCTCAGAGTGCTGATATTACAGGCATGCATCACCATATCTTGCTTATTTTTCTATAGTAAATAGATTTGATGAATTAGATTTCTTTGCCTACAGTCATGTGATAGTATTATGGTTGAATATGGGTGGAGTGTGTTCCTGAACAGTTCATGCACTAGAATCCCAGGCTTCAAGTGTGTAGGATTGAGAGGTGGTGGAATGTTTGAGAGGTGGGGCCTCCTGACAGGTAGTTCAGTCACTGGGGACACTCCCATCGGGAGAAACCAGTTAGTTCCTGTGAGAATGGATTGTTATAAAAAGAGCAAGATTAACTTCTGAGTCTTTCTTGCTTCCTGGACCTCCAAGTTGTCTCTCTCTCTTGCCTGCACTCCCACTCCCACAATATAGGATGCCATTCCTACATGGTGGTGTAGACAGGGGTGCCGTCACCAGAGCCCAAATAGATGTGGCCACAGATCTTGGACATTCAATCTCCAAAATTGTTAGTATATGTGCTGCCAAAGTGAGCACTGATAAACTCTTCATAAAGTATGCAGACTCAAGATTTTATTATAATCACAGAAAACAAACACAGATAGAAATACTTAGCATCTCAAAATATCTACTAAGTGTTATTAAAATACAGTCGTTATTTGGTTACATTCAAATTAAAATACAAATAAAGAATAGCAACTGTTTTAACACTTTTCCAGGGTTGGCACAGAATGTTATGGCTGTGTCAACAAAAGTACTGAACTCTTGTTCTTACATCATCCATTTATTTCTGTTAACGTTTTATTCAAATTCTGACACTGAATGATTGAGCTTACAAAATAAAGTAAAACTCACCTATATTTTTACTAAAGAGTTCACTCACCAACATTTATTAAGCAGCTACTATATGTAAGTCACTGTTAAATACTGTGCAAAAATTTCAAAGATGAAATTTAATTATATTTAAAACATGTTTTTCTGAAGTAAGTTAAAATTAAAAACATTTTAAAATAGTATAACTGTTGTGTTTGTGTAAATTATATGATGTAATAATCCATTGTGGTAAATTTAAACCTAATTACATGACTAGGAATGGTACACAAAACATATTTACTGTCTAAATACTTAGTGGGACACACAAAGTAAATGAACCTAACCAAGAATATTTTAAATCAAGAGTGGGGTACACTTTTTCCCACTGGCAAGTGTAAATTCTTTTTCCTTGATATGATACACCAATTAATATTAAGAAGTTAGTTATGGAATGAATCATTGGACTCAATTTTTCACTTCCCTAGAATAGCACTGTCTGTTCACACCTTTGTTGTGTACTTAGGATAAGCAGAGTAGACTCCCACCACCCTGTCCTTTGACTTGGGCTTGGTCACATGACATTCTTTTGCAAAGGGATACTAGCACATATGGTGCCAAGCAGATTTTGTGTAGCTATCTTGCTCTCTAGGGTTTCTTCCCTGACCACAAGCAGCATCTCCTGAATATCATTGCCTCTTCACCCTGGACTCCAGGATGAGCCACTTGGAGCAGACTTGTACTCAACTAGCAGCCAGAAGACAATCTCAGGTGAGCCCACCAAAACCCCAAAACCCGACTCAAAAAGCAGGAGTGAGAAAGGTAAATGTTTATATTTCACACTACTAACAGTATTCGGACAATAGTGGGCCAACGAGATGCTCCAGAATGTTTTTAATTGGTAGATTTTACTTTTAATATATCCATTAGGATTATTTACCATCATCACAAACATGCCAAATAATTTCAAAAAAAATCTTTAAATAAGATGATGAATGTTGTTAAAAAAAAACTCATTGGTACAATAAATAACTGAGATAAATGCAATACAAATATCTTAAAATCTTGCTTTTTCTGCTTTTGCCTCTAATGTACTTTTATAAAGGAAATGTGCTAGTTTAATATTACTTTTGTTTTTAGTGCAAGGGATGAAACCCAGGTATTCACACATGCTAAACCAGCTCTCCCCACTGAGCTATATCTACACTTCATTTGAGTTTTAATTGCCTTTCTTTTCTGCTTTTGACTGATGAAACTTTCAAATACTGTTCCATTTATTCCTTTAAGAGCATATAAAGTACCAGCAAAAAATTTAAACATTTGGCAGCATGAAGAGAGTTACAGAATATAAATAATTCATCAATTAGATTATAAACTCCTTGATCAGTCCAATCCAATACCACAAAACTTCAAAAAGAGCAAAAAAATGTCATCTAGAAAGCTGTTAAATTATATTATTATTATTATTATTTTTTTTTTTTTTTTTTGCGGCACCTGGGATCGAACTCACAGCCTCGCACCTGCCAGACAGGCGCTTAAGCTGCTGAGCCAAACTCCCAGCCCTGGTTTTTTTGAGGCAGGGTCGCACTATGTAGCTCAGTCTGGCCTTGTGCTCACGTTGTGGCCCAAGCCGGCCTCGAACTCACAACGCTCCGCCTACCTCAGCCTCCTGAGTGCTGGGATTAAAGGCGTGCGCCACCACGCCCGGCTTGAAAGCTGTTAAATTATGAAATAAATATTAACTTGAATGTACCCTTTAAAGAATTAGTACTTTTATGGCCATATCTTCTTCCTGAAGTTCACTTTCGATGTCCATTTTTTCCCCTGGAAAATCAATTGTAATCTGCTGCAATATTACAGACCAGTTTGAAATATGGCAGTGAAAGATACTGATAAGCTTGATTGCAAGTAGAACAAAGCATAATGAAATTTGTGATCTAAGAAAATTAGAGATGCAAGGTTTATAATTTGAGAACTATGATTGAAATATAATATATATTTTAATTTGTTTTGTTTGTTTGTTTTGAGACAGAATCTTGCTTTGTAGTTTAGGCTGGCCTTGAACTCACTCTGTAGCGTAGGCTGACCTTGAACTCACAGTACTCCTTCTGCCTCAGCCTCCCCAATATTGAGGTTACAGACATGTGCCACCATGCCTGGCAAAATGTAATACATATTTTAAATTGTTTAGTTTTGTAATTTTTTAGTGAGCACTCAGGATGTAGGTTTCTTTACAAAAAATTCAGATAAATGTTATGGAAAAGCACTCCTCAGAGTGCTAAGGAACCATTGAGAGGTGTCATCTAAGTTATTCTGAGGAAGGTCATGGTGTTGGAAGGCTTCCAGAATAAGGTGGCCACCAAGATAAATGCATTAGTTAGCGTTCTTCCCATAGAACATAACAGAAACTTATTCTACTCCTTTAAGTGGTGAATTTATTGAAAGGATAAACCAGAGTTTAAACAGTTGAGGCTGGAAGGAACCAATGATACACTAGAGAAGCAAGAAATAGCAGGTGCTGCAGTTGTCTTTGGCAGAAAAATATGATAAGCATGGTGTTATCAGTGCCCAGGGTGTGCTTATTGCTACTTTGATTTTGGTATCATTTGCTCAGAATTAAAAATCCTGGACTAGCACACTTATGTGGCCAAACTTAGGTCCTAATCCAGTCCAGTGGCTGTCAGGCCTAAGGTCGGCTCATCTGCATCTTCTGATTCCTGTGGTGGAGGACGGGAAACGCGTCCCATTCAGACTACACAGGGGATTCCTCCAGCAGTGTGGGAGGAGGATGGATGACTTTGCAGCCAAAATGATAACACACATATTATGTTTGTGTCTTCATATCGGAAAGTTTTCCTGGTGTGTGGTGTTAGGGAGCAAGGAGTAGTCTGTGTTTGTATCTGTGACCAATAGCAATTGAATTGAAGGGCAAGTGTAATTTCAGACAGAGAAAGAGCATGTATGAATCTGTAAATTTTTTTTTTTTTTTTTTTTTTTTTTGCGGCACCGGGAATTGAACTCACAGCCTCGCGCCTGCCAGGGCAGGCGCTTAAGCCACTGAGTCTAACTCCCGGCCCTGGTTTTTTGAGGCAGGGTCGCACTATGTAGCTCAGGCCTGCCTTGCGCTCGCATTGTAGCCCAAGACGGCCTCGAACTCACAACGCTCTGCCTACCTCAGCCTCCCGAGTGCTGGGATTAAAGGCGTGCGCCACCACGCCCGGCTTGAATCTGTAAATTAAGCAGACTTAAAGCGAGTGGTATGAGAGAAGCATGGAGTTCAAGAAGTCCGGTTTTAAAAAAGGAGCAAAGTGAGGGAAGCAAGCAGTTCTCAGGTTTTGAAATATATTCCATATGAAAGTATGAGGAAAATTTTGCCACACTAAATTTTGTAATTCCCAATTAATGGCCATTTCAATATCTAAAATTTTTAACAAAAGTATCAGATTTGAGTTTTTAAAACTTCATTGTTTAAGGGGGAGTAAAAAGAAATGTGTTATGTAATCACTCCAAGGTGAATGTAATCATATATGCAGCAAACATGTACTAATATACATAAAAACATTTAAAAAATCTTCACTGTAGGTGATTGATTAAGGGTAGGAAGAGAAAGTATAACTTTGTTATTGCTTTATTTTTCTTTGACCTTTCTAATTATTTTTGCTTTTTCTTTCAGTACTTACAGGTCACACAATGGCTTAATATCTTTTTTTTTTTTTTTGTACTGGGAATAGAATTTACAACATCGTGCTTGCCGGGCAGGTGCTGTGTCACTGAGCTATTGCCCCAGCTATGGTTTAATATCTTAATTCTAGTACTATACCAATATTATTTTTAAATTATTAGCATTATTATTTCTCAATCCTGTGTGGTGGCGCATGCCTGTAATCCCTCCACTCAGGAGACTGAGGCAGGATTATTCAGAGTTCAAGGCCAGCTTGCAGAGTGAGTCTGTGTCTCAAAAAAACAAAAAATTTAAAAATAAAATTTTAAAGATTTAAAAATACATTATGATTTCTTATTTTGAATTTTAGTCTCTCTTAAATTTATTCTTGCTATGTATGACAGGGTTTTTTTGTTTGTTTGTTTTTTTGTTTTATTTTGTTTTGTTTTTTTTCTTTTGGTCTTTTTGAGACAGGGTTTCACTATACAGTTCAGGCTGGTTTTTAACTCACTTTGTAGCCGAGGCTGGCCTCGAAATTGCTCCTGTCTCAGCCTCTCAAGTGCTGATGAGACAGTGTTTTGAAATGTTTCTCCTTCCAAATTGTGGTCGAACTCCACCATCTTTCCCCATTCAGCTTTATCATACATAAATTGTTATGCCTTTTCTGTTTTGTTTTATTCTACTGATAACATTAAAATTTAAAATATTTCACAGTAAGTTTTAATGGGTAGAAAACCAACACTTTCCTTCCCTTGCTTCTTATTTTTCAGAGTATTCATGGCTACTATGCCATTTATCTATGTGATCTTTAAAATCATTCGTTCTTCAGACCCACTGCCCTAAAACACAAACACTCAGAATTTTCTCTTTCTCTCCCTCTCTCTGTAGAATCTGAAATGTATTCACATAAAATGCATTATGTTAACTTCAAGAGTTTGTATTTTAAAACTCTATAAAACATTTCCTTGAAGAACTCATCATATGCTATTTGCTGAAACCAAATGTATTTTTTTAAGAGTTCTTGTGTAAAAACAGAGAGAGTTGAGGATCTAATTTATTTCTCTTATTCCACAATAAAGGAACTCCTTTATTTTACTCCCCTTTTTGAAAATTGAGGCAATATCCCATTTTTCTCACACTTTATTATTTTAACCTGGATTATAAACGCTGGAAACATAGCATTTCTTTCAATTTTTTCTCATTTCATTTTTGCAATGCGAAAATTAATTTTTTAGATGTACCTGGTTTCATGGCTTAAAAGCAGTTCTTTCCAGTAATAATTTCTACATATTTGAATTGTTTACTTTAATTTTAAGTGATCTACTCTTTGGGCAGTTTATTCAGAGTGACTTCTGTGTAGTTTGAAAAGTGTAGCAGAACTGGGAGAAGGATTCTTGAACTTTTCCATACGTAAGTACGTCCTGTTGACTTCTTCGTAGAATTTATTTGCAGCTACTTTGTTCTCTAAATGCACTATAAAGTCTACTAATTTTTATGTGATCAGGTAGAATCATTCAGCCCACCATATTTTCATTCTTTAAGAATAATCTAGGCAACATCCCATGTTTTATGCTTTTAACATTTTCTTCAGATCTCTTAAAATTAACGATGTTTAACTCAGTTTTCTCATTCATTTTGTTTGGAATATAGAGAATTCTCTTATTCTTTATTTAATGCCTTAGGTCTCTTTAAAAATCAGTTTTCTTCCACCAGTGCTAATTGTTACAACTCATTTATTAGTTTTTTATTCTTTTGTTTGTTTGTTTTGTCTCTGTGGGGCTGAGATACAGTATGTCTTTGATACTTTTCCTCTGTTTTGTATTTGTTACTCCCCTCGATAATTTACTAATCTGTTAGGAAGGGTGAGTTTCAGAGAATCCTGGGGTCAGATGTGATTTGTTATAATACCTCAGCGTACTCAGAAAGACTTACCTCGTGCTTATTATGGACACAAAAAACTCAAGACATCCATTTCTAGTTCAGATCAATTCTTTTGAAATTTTTAAGGCTATTTCGTAAGACAATCTCTGTGCATTGGCTTTGAATTTAATCAGAAATATTCCTCCCTAGTCTTCTATATAGCAAAGCACTCGTGAACTTTTTTGAAATATATAAAGTTCCTTGCCTTTAGTAAGCATAGGATCTGACTCACACTTTTCCGACAGTGCTTTTCCAGGCTGCGTCTGAGTTTAAATTCGCCCCCTGGCGGTCAGGAGAACCCTGGCAGCTTCTAAATAAACTAACCGAACCGCAGTTTGACTCACAGACGTAGCTACCTTCGTATGGGAAGCGTCCTATTTTTTATTGTTTAATTTTCTTATCGAGGGGACAGTCTTTGCAAGGCGGCGTTAGGACCTCAAGAAAACGCTAGGGCAACGCCAGGTCACTTGTCGCCGCGAGCTTCTGGGTACGCAGAGTTCGCAGCGTCCTTGAAACGAATTCATTCCTATGCGACTGTATTTCAAAGCCCATAAAGGCCTTTCACACACTTTCTTTCCAAAGCGCTTACAAACTGAAGGTGGGAAGGGCAGTGGAATTTCAATTCCGCGTCCCGATTGGCTAAACCCTGGTCACGAGAGCCTGAAGGCGCCGCCTAGGCCAAACGGGACTCGCGCTGCGTCCTTAGCAACTGGCCGCGTCTCGCTGGCCCGCAGGCGGTGAGTAATGGCCAGGAATCCTTCTTCTGATGCTCTGGGAGCTCAAGTGGTTTCACGTCCACTGTCCCAGAGCAACCAGGAGACCAGAAACATACACTTGTGCGCTCTGGGTCTCCTTTCTTAGGGCTCCAGAGGTCTGGCTGTTCGAAGACTTCCCGTCTTCGTGCCACAGGCAGGTTGCCCAGCCTGCTAGCGTCCTGCTCAGGTGGTCTAGCATGGACCGCCACCAGGTCACTGGCTACGAGCAGCTTTCTGCTTATTGTTATGCATGGGGTTCATTTACTTTCTTTGAACTCCTCTGCCCTGGGCCATCCCTAATTCAGAAGTTTGCTTGTCTTGCTGGTCAGTTTTCACGTCTTTCTGTAGCAGGGAAAAATGTGCTTTTTTCTGTACATTGTTTTTTTATTTTTATTTAAAATTTTTTTTTAAAATAAGGTTTTGCTGTGTACTTCAAGGTGGCCTTGAGTCCACTATGTAGCCCGGGTTGGCCTTGAATTCTTGGCGATCCTCCTAACTTAGCCTCCTGAGTGCTGGAGTTACAAGCGTGATCCACTATGCCTGACTCGTGCACACTTTTTGGACTTAGGAAGAGAAATTTCAAAAGTGTGTATGGCCGTGTGTGCGTGTGTGTGTGTGTGGGGGGGGGTAAGGAAATAAAAGTGGTTTTGAAAAGCAGTTAATATAAAAGAAGTTCCAAGTAATCAATTCGGAAAACTTTCTAGAAGATAAGACTGGATAGGAGGCTCTTATTTACCTTATCTGAGTGTCTGAATGGATTCTTTGCATGGTGTTCAGTCAAATTGCCTTTTGCTCCTTAGAGTTATAGTCTAAATATTTTATTTGCTAATGTATGTTACCTTTCCATTGGTTTGATATAATTTTAAAATTATCTAATTTTCACAAGTTGTCTTTTAAAATATACATTCCAAAATTGGTTTTCATCGAAGCTTTAAAAATGCACTGAGTTCATATCGAAACCTTTTTTTCCTTAAAGTTATGTCTCTACCAGGTTGCAGATGAACTGCTGGAATACACCCCTTTAAAGTGTAAATATTCTTTGTTTTGATGTTCTACAACAATCTTAAGGTTCGAGGTGAGATCAGATTTTTACTGCATCAAAAACTATTCTGCACGATCTTTATCAATAATACCCATTTGTATTGAACTTCGTACTCCTTTTCAGAATCATTTATTGTCATGACTCATTTGTTAAGTGTTCTTCTCTTGAACTTTACAGTCCATCCAGGGCTACCAGTATAGTGCTTGGTCACAGCAAGTCCTTAATAAATAGTTTGGTGCTGTCAAGTAATTAACATTTTCTGAATGTGTCACACATAAGATTCCAGGAGATGGTGTTTTGAAATTTTCTGGCCAGCAAGGCAAGCAAACTTCTGAAGTAGAGATGGCTCTGGATATGGGAGTTCAGAGGGAATAAATGACTCCCATACATAGAAGTAAGAAAATTTTCCACTTCCTCTGCTCAGGAAATTCGGTAAATCTACACATCATGCTGCTGTTCGAGAAGATTCCCAGTGCACATGGACATACTGCCAAGTCTTACAGTATTCCAAACTGACCTGTGCCGCTTTGTTTAATCCGGAGTTTCCCCAATTTAGTATTTTATAACAATATGTGTTTTTTAAGTAATTTCTTCTCAAGAGACTGCATTCCACAGTACATATTTTGGGAATTATAGTTCTGAAATCTGTATTTTTTATTTTTGCTATATTTCCATAAAATTAAATGAATTAGTTTCATTGAAACATTTCTTGTTGGTTCACTAAAATGCCAAAGGAAATAAATCTTTTCAAAGCAACTATCTCAGGTTAGTAAATTATTTTATTTTTATTACTTTGAATTATGTCTTCGGAATAATATAGTAAATCACTACTATCTTTATGGTTAGCATCACTAGCTTTTTTACTATATAATGGGAAGATTTTGTTGGAGCCATCATTTTAGTATTATTTCTACTGTGTAGCAGATATTTTATAACTGGTGAATGGATAAATTTGAAAAATTGATTTTTCTTTTAGAGCATCTATTAAAATGATTTTAATAGTAGTCTACCAGAAAAGTGACAAAAACCTAATTCAGGAAATAGTTATTAAGCGATGGTAGATTTCTGATATAAAACAGGTAGGATTTGATTAGTGATTGTTTGGGGGCAGTTACAGACAGCTGGTATCTGAAGACAGCAATGTGTTCAATGGCATGGGAATGGATAGTGTCAAATCCTAATAGCTGAGAGTATGATGATAAAACTCCTCCAGCCACAGAGCTGACGCGAGTATCATGAAAGCATCTTGGAGACTACAAATCCCATGCAAGAGTTCTTATTATTAATTTTAGAAGAATGCATGAAGAAATAGGTTTAAAGTAGATTTTCAGAAAGATAAAGGACATCCTAGGATTGTATTCGAATGTAATTGAAACTGAAGTCTAATAGAGTAACTAAAAAGGGACTCATTTTCTTAAATAAGAAAAAGTCAAATAGTAGGAAGCTCAGAGCTTGTGCAGTTGTTCTCAGTGCCATCTGTCGTTGTGTTCCATCATGTCTGCATCACCGTCATGTCTTTTACCTTCCTGTCCTCTCCAGATGGCAAGATGACTACTTTATAGCATTCTTATGCTTGTCGTCCAGGAAGGGGGGAGACATAGGAAGGGACAAAGAAGGTGCTATGCTTTTACGAGGATAGCAAATTTTACCAAAATTCCCCATCAGACTTGAGTCAGTACCGCAAGTTTCAAAGTAATGCTGTTTTTTGGTCAAACACTGCCTTTCCAAACAAAAGTAGAATTGCCTTCATGAAGTAGAATAAAAGTGGATATTGGACACAAAGTTAGCAGTATCTGCTACAAGGGATATAGATGATGATGTAGATTGAGAAACCTATGTAAACAGAAGTAACAGTTTACTAATAATTAACATTTTATACAGATTTGAGATTCACTTTTGTGGGTGGTTTTGAATTGCATCCATTTGCCTATAGAAGTCTTGACTTTGTCCTTCTTTGTGGCTGAGTAGTGCTCCATTATATTAAACAAAAACATCATTTTTGTCCATTCCTCATTTGGTGGCCATTTGGGTTGTTGCCGGGATTTGGCTATTGCCGGTTGTACTGCAGTAGACATTGGTGCACATAAAAAATAAATAAATGAATAAATAAATACATAAATAAAAACAAAATTAAAAAATAACTGTTCTTTTAGCATCTAATTTGATCCCCATAATATCCCTGGGTGATAATGATAGCCTTAGTAGGCCCCAAAACATGAATGATTTGTGATCAAGGTACTAGTCCGAAGTACTGAGCATTTGTAGTTGAGCTGTGTTTCTCATTGGTCTAAAACTTTAAAAAAAAAACACTGCCAAAGCTCACGTGAGAAGAATTTGACAATCTGAATAGGTCTCTATTTATTAAAGAAATTGAATCAATAATTAATAACCTTCTAAACAGAAAACAATAGGCCAGAATGATTCAGTGGGCAATTCTACCAAACATTTAAAGAAGGTATTATAGAAATTTCCTATAAATTTTTAAGATGAAAGTAGAAAAAAAAACTTTCTAATTCATTGTATAAGGCTGGCATTATTTTAATATCAAAATGAGACAAACAACATTGCAGGAAAAGGGAACTGTGGACCATTATCTCTCATAACATAGGTCCAAACATCTTAAGCAAAATATGAGCAAAGTGAATTCAACAATGTATAAAAAAAATTAACTCAAAAAAAAAATTAACTCAATGTCTAATCCTGCTTCTGCATTTGCTGTGTTCCACAAACATACAAACAGGTAAACAAATACATTTTAAAAATGTGATGTAACCAGCATCCAGAATGACTCCAGGTGATCTTCGCCTCTTTATGTTCACAGCCTTTTGTAGTATCTAGTTCCACTGACTCATGAGCAGTTTGTTTCTCCAGCAAAATATAGCTGCAGTAAAATAATAATTTAGGATTTGCAAGGGTGCATATAAAAGTTTTCATTTTGGTTTCTTGGATTGTCCTCCTTGAGAGGTCAGCATCTGAAGTAAAGCTCTCAAGCAGTACTGAGAACGCAGAAAGAGGAAGTAAGATCTGTCACCATCGTTCAGCATCATCTGGCCAGCCTTCTGACCGGACCACTTTGGAAGTGGCCCTTCCAAACCCCATTCAAATCTTAAATGGCTGAAACCCCTAGGTAGCATTTGACTGAAGCTACAGCTGCAGTTGGACAGCAACTTCATAAGAAAGACTGTCCAGCCAAGCTGGGAAGACAGAGAGAGAGAGAGAGAATGACAAATTATTATTTTAATGCAGTTTTTCAATGGTTTGGTACATGAATTAAGTAACACGACATCCAGTAATTAAAATAAGCTTAAGTATTTTTCAAAAGATTTGAGGGTGTCATGAGAAGGGAATTTCAACTTGTAGGAACTTTTACTTCTGTCACGTCTTCTCTCATCCTATTTCCATGTCACCCCACCCCAACCCACTCCACCCCAAGCTACAACATATCACAGACTCCATACCCTTGGCAGGAAATGTCAGCTCTGTCATAGCTCCTTCTTCTTTAGTTGTTTTTCCTAACATACCTTGGAATTTTTTGATGAATAAAATTATCTTTCTTATCTTGTTTTAAAGTGTTTCCTATTCAGAGCTCCAGCATATAAAACAGGTACAAATAAAGCTTCTCTGGTGAAACAGGCTTGGAAAACAAAACCCACCCTCCTTACTTTCAAGACACCATGCACACAGACATACATCAACATACAACACATCAACTCTCAGTAATGATAGCCTACGAATCATCTCGATGGAATTGACATGGTCTGAAATAAAAAAATTCTAGATCAGTATTTCTCAAGATGGGAGAGCTTGTGCTATTGTCATCTTGAGAGAAACAATTTTCTCCATGTAGTAGTCTTCCAGAATTGAAGAAATGCATTTAACAACTCTGGACACTAAATGTCATTTGTCATGACCTTAGACATTATGACAAACAGAAGCATCTCTGTATATTTCCAGATGTCACTTGGTAGGTGGAATTATCCCTGGTGTCAGAACTACTTGTTAAAACACACAAAAAATTTTTGTTTCTACAGCAGCCAGACTATTAAAGAACTGAATGTCAGAATGACATTTATTGATGTCACACAAAATTGATTGTTGTTTTGTTGTAATATCATATATTTATATTGACCATAAGAGACTGGCTTATGAAACTTTTTATTATTTTTACCTTGAGTAGGTTATTTATTATATGATTGACTATCTTTTAATTGCAACTTTGGGAGAAATATCTTGTAACTTTACCTGGAATAACTGATTCTCCTGCAGCTCATTTGTTTTTAAGCTTATAGACATGGTAAATTGTGACTTTGAGCATAATTTTAAGAAGATTGTAGCACAATTGTCAAGTGAACAGATATGATCTATGACATAAAATTGTCTCACTCCATTTCTACTTTCTTGCGTATTTTTTGAGAATTTGAAATTTTAATTTCCTCTTATATTTTTAAAATTTATCTGAAAGACTTATAAATGACAGTGCCTCAATAATTGAGCATGTGTTAATGTAGAGTGGTATACTAATAGTAGGAAGTATAAAACAGCACAATAAGCACTAAGTCTGGACTCTTGTCCAGAAAGTGTGTGATTTTATCTAATGCACTTTGTAAAAAAAAAAAAATGTAATTGAAAGCAAGCTGTTTTATATGTCAAGTTGAGCCAGTTGTTAATTTGGATGAAAATAAATGTAGCAAAGTGAAAAATGATACTTTTAAGACTGGCACCAAAATAACTTAATGAACTTTCACAGAGAGTTCCACAAGAATCATGACCCATTATGTATCTTCTCCCAGCTCAACTTGAAGTAATCATCACTATGTGTCAGCATGACTAAGAAAATGGGACTCCCTCTTCTCCAGAGCTCTCAATTAATGGAACTGTATTTTGCCAAGTAGGGCAGTCTGCCAGACTATAGTCCCTTCCAACTCCATGTAGAAGAGGCTAAATTCTTGGCTTAAAAAATTAGAGGCTGCCTTTCCCCAGCCCACATCTACAGGAAGGAGGCCATGCACTTTGTTCAACCAGTGAAAATTACTATTGTCCCAATTTCCCTCTCTCCAGCTCAGGCTAGTGCAGAAGTTTCCGATCAGGAGAGGTAAGCCAAGAAAATCAGAGGCTATGACCCTGATCAACTGCTAAAGCAATGGCTTGGAGATTTTGCTTTGGGCAGAAGGCAGGAAGACTATTGTGAAGCTCTGCCCAAAAAGAACTAACTTCAATTTTCTCAGCATGGTCAAGCCTAAGGTTTCTCCTGAAAATTACAGCTCCCCTTAATTAGGAGCAACAACCTAAGTCATAAATTATCTCGTTCAAAACTCTTCTGAACAAAACTTAAAAATTGACTTCCCAGCTATGTCTGCCTGAATTTAATTGTATCGGATTGCTGAGAAATTTTAGCTGCAGGACATTTTTAAAAGCAATAGAATGATGAGCTCATAATTAGTGGAGACTAATGGGCTGGATGTAATACAAAATGAGGCAATATTTTAACAGAGAGAATTAGGGAAGACAAAGAAAGCCATGCCAAATTCACTGTGCTCTCAGGATGACTGTGTATGCCCAAGGCTGCACTTTCTGAAGAGTACTATCAAAGGCTTCACACTGTAGGGAACCAGAGTTTATTAAATATCCTAGTGAAGTCAAAAAACAAGTGAAAACAGAAACATGCACTGGAGATGGAGGAAAATAATCTCCAGAATTTCTGCAACATATTGCCTCAAATAACAAGTTTGCAACCAAAAAAATTGTAAGACATACAAAGAACCAGGAAAGTGTGACTCAGTCAGAAGAGAAAGAAAACTCATCTTGCGAAATGGACTGAATGTCAGATTTAACACATAAAACCTTTGAAGTATCCACTATAAATATGTCTAGATAATGAAAGAAAATCATGTCTAAAGGCACAAAAGAAGATATGAATATAACATCTCATCAAATAGAAAGTACTAATAAAAAGGAGAAATTTGCACACATATGTCTTTATAAATTCTCCTGTCTACGGTATTAGCTGATAAGCTTTTGGCTTGAGTAAAGATATGTATATGTCTTTCATTATCCAGACATACATATATGTATTTAATAGCACAGAAATTCATCAAATACTTCATTTATTGACTCATTTTAAAACATCAGTGTGGGCCATATATTGTGCCAAGTGGTTAATAATGTTGACTAATCCTTACAGATCCAAGTGTAAACAACTGAGCAAATGACATCGAGACTGAGTTTTCAGATCTTCTTGGTTTCTTGGACTTCTGTTATCTGCAGCTAGCCCACAAATAAAGAAAAAATACATTTTTATTTATGAAACATAAGATTTATGGCCAAATGACTTCATCATTGATGTTACACTGTGTGAATATGTGGAGTAGGAGAATAAATACTGGAAACGTTACTTTTCGTAAGAATTTCAGGAGAGGCTACAAAGAGCAGTTGTCTGCAATAAATAAATTTTTCAGTTTTCTTCTAATCTAGGTTGCCTGTATGAGTTCATGTGCCTGGCATGAAGTAGTCGTTAAACTAGTAAGGAAATATTTCTCTGGTTACCTATGCTACTTGTTTGATCAGTAATATACCAGGTGTATCTTCCATACACCATGGATAGTGGGTTATGATAATTACTGCCACATGTGTTCTGCACCATTGGTACCCTAAGCACAGCCAATCAGTGCTTCATGTCCTTGAAACTTGTTCTTTTGCAATATGATACCAATACAGAGCTGTTTCATCAGGTTTAGGACTAAGGTTTATATCAAATAACACTTCAGAAGTTTAATCAAGGTACTTGTGAGCAGAATTTTTTTTCCACAAACGTATTTGAATAACTTATACCACAAAGCTTCTTAAATTTCTATGGCCAATCTTCTGAGTATTCTTATTCACATCCAGTGTTTAGTTTTTCTTGGCCATTTCTATTTCATTTAGTGAGCCACAAATCAACCATTTCCTCTTACTCAGAAAGTGTTTCTTTTAAAAAAATTATTTCATGTATTAATTGGTCATTTCCATTTACTCTTCATAGGGTTGTGTTTCCTGGTCATTTCAATCCAAAAATTCGTTTGTCTCTAGTTCAGGGAATTCTTCCTTCATTATTTCTTTGATCACTGCCTTTTCTCTAATGATTTCTCTACTTTTTCTTTAATTACTGCCTTTTCTCTAATGATTTCTCTACTTTTTCTGGATGACTTGAAGACTGACATAGGTATGTCTAAAAAAAAGAAATAAGAGAAAAAAAAGAACAACTAAAGTTCTTCATATTACTTGATGGATTTGGACTGAAAGAATCTTATTTTTTATTACTTTTACATTTTAAAAACTTTGTTTATTAGCTACAGATATTTAAAGTCTTTGAACTCAGGGCCAAAATAGGCATCTTAAAAGAAAGGTGTAAAATGTGTCATATAAATTTACATTTGACTCTTTTAGTTCTTGTCACAGACATACATAGTGTCACAATGATCAAATTTTTTCTTGTGTAGTTTTTCCCTTAAAATCACTTGCAGTCTTATTATGGAATTCAGATTCAAATGTGATATTATTGCTCTCCTTTTCCTCTATATTATAGTTTCTTAAGAGAATAGACCATATTTTAATTACCTTTGTTTCTCAAACATCATAGAAATCTCAAACATCATAAATACTTGCATCAACCAAATTGAATTTCCTAAATGAGAACCACTTAAAATGAATAATGTAGATAATTTTGGTACTACTGAATGTATAATGATTGCAAATGATCTTTTATTTTTGGTTTGTGGTTGTGTGTGTGTGTGTGTGTGGTTTCTTTCTTTAAAATCATATATTGAAAGTTGCAAATAAAGTGCTGGAACACAAACCCCATATAAGAATTCATGGACAATTAACCCACTTCTGCGATTCCTTCATAAAGCATTTATCATGTTAGCAGTGTGCATCAAAGCCAAATGACTTCCTATGGTGAATAAAAGAGATTTACGATATTTAAGTATGTCAGAACAAGGCTTTATCATGTTTGGATCAGTTTATTGAATTTTCCTGAATAAATGAGTAAATAAGTGATTGATAGGAGATGAATGAAAATAGTTCCTACTTAAACTTTAATGATGTTTTTAAATTAATTTTCCTCATTGTCCAAGGCTTCTTAAATCATCTGTAAACACTTCAAATATTTCAGTTTCCAGTATTTTGAACACTGCTATTTTATATTAATTAAAGATTATATTTATGGTTATTATTTCTGGAAAAATTGCCAGGTTTGTTTAGTACAATAAAGTTAAAGTGCATATCATAGTTGTAAATCATAGTTGATGAACTTGATGTGTACAAGGAATAATAATTCTAAGAGCCAGGCGTGGTGGTGCACACCTGTAATCCCAGCACTCAGGAGGCTCAGGTAGGAGGAACGTTGTGAGTTCGAGGCTGGCTTGGGCTACAGTGTGAGCAAGGCCAGACTGAACTACATAGTGTAACCCTGTTTCAAAAAACTAGGGCTGGGAGTTTGGCTCAGTGGCTTAAACACCTGCCTGGCAGGTGCGAGGTTGTGCGTTTGATCTCCGGTGCCACCAAAAAAAAAAAAACAAAAACCAAACAAAAACAAAAAACAAAAAACAAAAATTTCTGTACTGTTATGATTTGGATCTAAAATGTCCCCCATAGATCTCACGTGTTTGGAAGGTGTTTGGATCATACGGGTGCTACACTCATCAGTGATTGATTCACTGATGATTTTATGGCTGAATAGGCTTTTAGGCTGTGGGGCCTGACAGAAGGTGGGTATCTGGGGGCCTGACCTGAAAGGCTCCTCCCTTTTCTCTCTGCTTCCTGGAGGCCACCAACTGAGACCATTTCCTTAGCTGTGGACTTCTGCCATGCCATTTCTGCCTGGTAGCCAGGCAAATATGGACTGAATTTTTTGAAACATGAGCCAAAAAGTTAAATTTCAGGTGTTAATTATTTTGTCCCAGTGACTAGTACATGTACCTTCTTTAAATTGACAGTTTATACTTTGAGCTTCTGTTGGATATATAGTCTCTGTTTTTATTAGGTGTGCTCTCGCCACAGATTTATACAAAGGTGCTGAGTGCTTGTGCATCAAGAAATTATTGAAGACTACCTCAGGTCATTGGATCATTGTCATATCCTGTGGTCCCTTCTGGTTTGGTATGCCATTTCTGGGCACACAGTTACATCAGGAGAGGATTTGGATGCCTGTGCTGTGATATTGGGTCTAGTCTTTCAAGGTACAGCTCCTAGCCATTTCTTCTGAGGAAGCTGGGAGTGCTATTACAACAAAGGGAAGAAAGGAAGAAAGCTTTTATTTATTCATCTACCTGTGTACATAGTTATTCATATTAACATAGAAATTTACCCTTCTGGTGTATGTGTAAAACTCACTTTTGGATAAATTACAGACACATTTATTTATTTATTTATTTATTTATTTATTTATTTATTTTTGGTACCAGGAATCAAACTCAGGACCTTGAAGTTGCCAGGCAGACACTGTGCCACTGAGCTAAATCTCCGATCCTAAGTTAAAGACTTAAGTGTGAAAGACAAAATTATTAGTTCTTTTTTATAAATTAAACATTTTAAATCTTTTAACAATTTCTAAAAGGAACTTGGTTTTATATGTACTTTTCTGTTTACACCAATATTGTAGATTACGGTTGGTATTTTTAATATAATTATATGAGATATAATAAAAATGTGTTTAAATAAAATTTATTACAGTAAAAGATACCTTTTTTAATCCTCCTCAGAATGCTTCCTCTGGTTCAAACATACTTATCCCATTGTTCTTGTTACTTTCTGAGCAGTTCTGAAGGTCCTTTTTTATGAGGGCTTCCCCCCCACACACTTTTTTTGGTACTAGGGATTGTACCCAGGGCCTTTGCATTGAGCTATACCACTGGCTTTTTCTATTTTCGAGACAGGGTCTCTCTAAGTTGCCCAAGCTGGGTTTGAATTTGTGATCTACCTCCTTTAGCCTCCCAGAGTGCTGTGATTACAGGTGTGTGCCATCACATCTTTCTTGCAAAAGTGTCTTTATTTGTGCTGCCTTGATATCCTGAACTCATTCAAAAATTTACCTTTCATGCTCAATTTTGACTTTGGGGAAGAGCCAGAATTACATGCTGCTGTACCCAGTGATTAAGGTGAATGGGGGCCTTTTCCACTGGATGGTACTCAGCAGCAGCAGCATTCACTGTATTTTAGATCACACCTCATAATGATGCCCAAGAAACAGAACTTCCAGAACTGTTTCAGAAAGTAGCAAGAACAATGGGATAAGTGTGTTTGAAGTGAGGTGGAGTGTTTTCAAGAGGATCAATGGTAATGTGTCTTTTACTGCAATAATTTTTAAAATTTAAATATTCACTATAGTTTTTGAACACCCCTTGTTAAACCCCCCAAATGGGTGGGATAATCCAATTTCAACTAGTTTGTACAAAAGGTTTGTAATTAAGAATTATAACTGACATATTTAGTTTAGTTATATGACAAAATAATTATTATAATAAATGATATACTATGTAAATATAAACTATATATTTAAATTTTATGCTCTAGCAATCTGGATAGCCTCCTTTCTGAGTCTTATATTCTATATTCTTGGCAGCAAAGATGTACTAATGGGTCTGAAACAAGATGGTGGAGCAGGGTTAAGAGTAAAATGACCAGGACATTTATGTTTGGGGAACATAAATGACTGGCAGTCACATGAAAGATGGGGCTAGAGGAAAAGAGGTAAGAAACAGACTTGAAGACCAGAATATTATATTGGTCTAGGGTGAAGATAATGGCATCCTGACCTGGGGGAATGGCAGAAAGGATGAAAAAGAGATCAATTTCTCATAGTGATCCATTGTGCCTCTCCAGTGATTTGACATTCCTATGAACAATCTGAAGTAAGATGAGGCCTAAGTTGGTGAATTAAAGGAAGATTTGGATGGAAGCCTGAGTCATACAGTTGGCTTCTATTACTCAACATAATATTTTTGAGATTCAGAATATTGATTCATGTAGTAGTAGTTGCTATTATATATAAAAGGAGTCCTATTATTTAAACACATTGCTCATTGTTTATTCGTTCTCTTACTAATGAACATTTGGTTTATTTCCATTTTGAAACTATTACAAATAACTGTTCTATAAACATTACTGTAGAAATCTTTTTTGTGATAGTGTTTTGCTTTCTTTTGTAATAAAATTACTGGATCATGGAGTAGGTGTACAATTAATGTCCAAAAATACAAATATTGCCTAAGTGGTTATAGTTTATTTTCCTTTCCATAAGCAAAGAATGAGATGTCTCTTCTTTCTCATCTCACAAAACTTGGTATTGTTAATTATTTTTTTTAAAGTTGGCCATTTGAGCTAGTGAGAAATTGAATTTCAGTATAATTTTAAATTGAATTTTCCTGGAGACTAATTACATTAAACATATTGGCTTTGTTATTCTTTAATTTTTTCTGTATATCATTGTTATCCGCTCTTAAATTTTTTCTTTTGCTCTACTCTTTTTGGGCTATATTTTGCTGATATTTTACTCTTATGCTAACTAATTAAATTTAGCTTGCCTTTGATATTAGATAATTGCTTATCTGATATTTCCTCTGAAATGCTATTTTGTTGGACCTCATAAGATTTTACATGTAGTATTTTTGTATCATTTATTTCTAAGTAATTTTGAAATTGGTATTTCTTTTTGGATCTATAGATGATTTAGAATTGAGTTTTTTATTTCTGAATATATGAAGGATTGATATGTTTGTGTTTACTTTTCTAATTTCTGTCTTGATATCACAGAATCTACAGACATAAGTTACCTACTCTAACTGAAATTTTTTCTGTTATATTCTGTATGAAAAAATGATCAACTTTAGAAATTATAATTGTGCACTTGTATGTGTTCTAATGATTGAATAAAGCATTCTCTGTCCACTTGGTCAGATAAAAATTATATTGCTCAAATCTTAATATTTTATTAATTGTTTTGTTTTGTGTCATTTTTGTTAGTATCAGCAATTAAGAAAATATACTGCTTACCAGCAATTAAGAAAATATAAGTAAAACTATTTTTTCCTAATTTTTTCTCAGAACCAAACTGTTTAACTACCTCTTTCTCCAACTACATAAACACTCATTTTTTCCAGCAATATCCACACCAGTTCAAAACAGTTTTTCATGTCGCTAGTGATTCAGTTCAGTTGTTTGTTTTCCTCTATAATTCTTTGAATTTCAAGTTTCCTTCTTCAGTTTTACCTACACTAATTATTTGCCTTTACCAACTCTGAAATTTATATCACTAATTTTTCTGTATTAATTGTTCATTCAGATATCTCTTTCTAATTGGATATAATCATTTTTGTATGTTCACATTCTTGTGAGACTTTTGTGTAGATATTTTAAAAATAAATTTGTGTTCCCTTCTTTTTTCTTTTTTCTCTTCTTGTGTTTTTATTGTCTAGGACTGGCTAACATTTTAAATAGTAATAATATGGTATCCTCCTTTTGTTCCTGGCTTTTGTGGTAAACTTCTAAGTTTTATAATTATTATGTTTGTTTTAGTTTTTCCTAGATTCTTTTAATTAAAATAAGGAAAAGTTAGGTGTGGTAGTGCACACCAGTAGGCTGAGGCAGGTGGATCTCAAGTTTGAACCCAGCCTGGCAACTTCAGAGTTTAGTAAGACCCTGTATCAAAATAAAATAAAGGAAACGTTAAAAAGGGTCAGGTATATAGTTCAATGATTCAATCTCTAGTACTGAAAGAAAGAAAAGAAAGAAAAATTTTATCTCTAATTTGAAAAATTTTTTTATCAAACTTGAGTGTAAACTGAATTTAATTGAATTATTCTTTGACATATATCAAAATGTTTAGTAATATTTTTTGCTTGTATACATAACTATATCAATGTTATGGTTGGTAATAATAAATTTTGTGATCCCAGATATCCTTGATTTTCTGAAAATTAACCCTTCCCTGTTACAGTGAATCAGTTTTCATTAATATCATTGTGTTACTTTTCTCATTGCTGAGACAAAATGAAAGTGAAAGGAGGGAAAGTTTATTTGGCTCATAATTCTTACAGTTTCAGTCCATAGCCAGCTGACTCCAAGGTGGAGCAACTTGGCAGAAGGGCATTGCAAAGGAGAAACAGTTAATGGGAGGTAGAAGGCAGCAAAGCAGTGAAGTAGCAAGCTACAGATGATAAGTGACAAGGAATGACCCTCTTTCTGTCCCTTATATCTTATCAAGGATACCTGCCCTTAGGTCGGATAGCACTTATACCCAGGATTGGGCAGCTTTAATTTGAGTAGTGTGCCATAAAGCAATCCCAGCATCACATCCTTGATCCCAGTAGCACATACCCTAGACCCAGCCACCTGTGACTGCATGAGGCTTTGCAGGGGCATCAGGTTCAAGCCATAACAGTTTCCTAAATTTTACTTATAATCTTTGCAGCTATGGTAATAGCAGCTATGGTAATAGTTGAAATTTCCCACTAAGTTTTATTTCTTATTGTTTTAGTTACTTTTTACTCGTTGCCGAGACAAAATACCTGACGCCCAAAATTAGGGAAGGAAAGGTTTATTCTACAGTTTCTCGGGAGTTTCAGTCCATACTTAAGTTGGCTCCAAAATAGCGTGGCATGGTGGGCCTGCTGTTCATGGTGGCTGCAAGCTGCAAGCCACAAGCCACAAGCCGTGCTGGCAAGAGAGAGAGGCAAAGCCGAAGCGAACAAGAGGAAGACCCGCCTTCCATTACACTGTATGTCGGCTCCACCCCTGGGCACATACAGCAAACCGAACACAAGCAAGCGCCAGACTCAGCCCCATCAAAAGTATGTGAGGACCTGGGGGGACATAGCATACCCAATACACTTATGTTTTCCCAGATCCTGTAACCTTGGGTGGTCAAACATTTTATTCCTATTTGTATCAGATCTTATAAATTTTTGAAATTCTAAGAAAGGCATAAAATTATAAACTTATTAAAACCATCATGAGGTGTTTTGTAGAGAAAGAATAAACATGATTTAAAAAGATAATGACAAAAATAATGTAAGTAGTTGTGTTAACAATTTTCAATACTTTTTTTTTCTTTTTGGCAGTTCCGGGGATCAAACTCACGACTTCACACCTGCCAGACAGGTGCTTAAGGCATTGAGCCAAACTCCCTAGGTTTTTTGAGGCAGGGTCACATTATGTAGCTTAGGCTGGCCTTGCGCTTGTGTTGTAGCCCATGATGGTCTCAAATTCACAATGCTTCTTCTACCTCAGCCTCCTGAGTGCTGGGATTAAAGGCGTGCGCCACCACGCCTTGCCTTGCCAATTTTCAATACATTTTAAGTGTGCTGATTTTTTTGTTATTGTAATTTTACATATTGTACATATTTTTAAATGCTTAAGAGAAACAAATATATATTTGTGTATAAGTACGTAATTTTTAAAATTTTAATTTTTATTAGTACGTGTTTGCAGTACTGTACAAAATGATTATGTTCATCATGGGGAATTGATACATATACATAATACATCTTAAAATTTTTTTCATTCCCTTACACTCTGCTCTTTCCCTCACCTAATTTTTTAAATGCCAAAAACTGACCAAATATCTGTAATTGTGAATCAATACTTTAAAATATTTTATTATTAAATATTTCACACTTGTAATTCCAGCAATTGGGAAGATGATGAAGAAAGATCACAGGTTAAAGGCTAGTGTGGTCAATTTAGTGATGTTATTGCAAAGTAAATAAGAAGGACTGAGATTTTACTTCAGTCTAGTGATAAAGTACCCCTGGATTTCATTTTCAGTACCAAAATAAATAACCAAATGATAAAATAAGACTCGAAACAGGAGCCGGGCGTGGTGGCGCACGCCTTTAATCCCAGCACTCGGGAGGCTGAGGTAGGCGGAGCGTTGTGAGTTCAAGGCCGGCTTGGGCTACAACGCGAGCGCAAGGCCGGCCTGAGCTACATAGTGCGACCCTGCCTCCAAAAACCAGCGCTGGGAGTTTGGCTCAGTGGCTCAAGCGCCTGTCTGGCAGGTGCGAGGTTGTGAGTTCAATCCCTGGTGCAAAAAAAGACTCCGAACAGGAACAAAATGTGAGAGATCAGTAATTGTCTCCATTTTCTTTTAATCTACATTTAACAATCATCAATTAAATCCATGCATTGTAATGGACTATGTGATATTTTCGTGTTTTAAAATATCTATTTTTTAATGTATTTACGCAATCAGTTAAAAGAATATTGCACGAAGAGCAACTGGTAAGTAATGAGCATTCCTTTACACGTGGGTGGAAATGGCCTACCAACAGGAAATACCATTATAATTCTTATTTATAGATGAAGGAACTGAATCACCTCAAAATTAAATCACCTACACAATGACACAGGCATGTTCTGCTTTGGAGCCAGAATTAAGTAAGGTGTCAGTTTCTGCATTGCACATTTATCCATCATACTACACTGGAGTCTGAGAGGAGACCACGGAGATAGGAGCAACAGGAGGGCATCGTGGTGTAAGGAAAAGACATATATTTCCAGGGGGATGGTCAGCAGGACTGGTACTTTGGCAGGATCAGCTACCTTCAGGCCTGAAAGACTCTTTGTGGAGTTTTCTTCCTGACGATCATTGTCCTATGTGGAAAGATTCCTTCAGATTTGGGATGACGGCAGAGTGCTGATTTCAGATACTATAGTTTGCTCACCTGAATAAATTTAAGAATAAATGCCATTTAATATAAAAATCATATACGATGTAAGTAAAACCACACTGTCCTTTCAGCAATTTCAGATTGAAGGTGAGTCTTTACAATGTATTTAAATGATTGAAGGCATTATTGGAAATTGGTAGAGAAAATGTGGTTGCTGCAGACCTTTCTCTTCAGTAGAAAGGTTTACAAGGAAGCTAAAAAATGGAGCAAAAAACGAGCTGGGTCTTGAAAATGGTGTCAAAAACAACCGTGTTCTTTTAATTTTTATTTCATTACTTGATGAAGCTTCTATTTATTTAAAAAGGAAAACAGTCTAATCTTTATGACCAATTTTAATCACCAGCGGTTTTGTTTCTATTTTGATCCACAAATTCAATAAGTAGCCTGTGTTTTGGGTTCACTAGAAAATAACAGGATATTTATACCTTAAATATCATTCTATTTATGAAACTCATTTTTGTTTTTAAATCATCTTTTGCTAATTCAAAGAAAAATGATGGCTATTTCCTGACAGTAATGTAAAAGTGAAATAATTCAACTTAGAAGTCATCTTTTGTGTCTTTGCATTTAATGTTGGGATTTCCCTGCAGAGTAAAAGAATCATGTCTTATATTGATAGCAGAAACAATATTTTAAAATGGCATCATTTTAATTTCATATTTCTCTTTTAAGTTGTCTTAATATTACTAGTGACCATGAAATATGCAATTCTCTTCCTTTTCTATGTTCATAAGGCAATAAGCTGCATACTTATAACTGTCTTGAGGAGAAATAAAAGGGTACAATTTCTCTTGCAAGTGGTTTTAATACATGCTTCAAGAATATCTTTTAATCAAATAGTGTATCAGAAGCTGAATGTTTCAGCTACACTGTTGATTGGTATTTGTGACTCTAATTTTATCATGTACAGTTCCACTTGAACTTGTACCTATAAACTATTTTTGCTAACTTCTTCTAGACAGTTCTTAACCTTTTATTTCTTTCATCACCCTTCTAAATTTCAGATAATTTAGGTCCACAATGTATAACCACCTTTTTGGACAAGGATTCTATCCATCAATCATCTATTTTTGTCTGTTAGCATTTTACAATACAGGAATAGTTTATTTTAATTGATCCTCATTGACGTTTTACAATAGGAAGTATTTTTCTTATTTAATTCTCATGCAGCTCTGCTTAGTAGATACTATCATGTCCTTTAACAGAGTACGACATTAAAATCTGTATAAGGATTAGAGGAACAGCATGGAAACCTAGTGCTCATCCTTTTTGTCCACCTTTCTGCTCTTCAGATGTGGCTGAATCTAGAGTGTGTGATGCTGGAATTAAGGGTATGTGATCAGTAGATCAATCTTCTAATTGGTTTGGCATAGTTCTGACTAGGATTAAGGGTGTGAGTGCTACACTCCCCCCTAGGGTGGGTAGTCTGAATACAATATAAGGACCAGAAAGAATCTTGTCTTTCCTTTTTGCTTGCTTTTGCCATCTTCTGCCCAATGTGAATGGTTGCCCTTTGCCATGTGCCACCCTGACGGGGGTCCAGTCGATTATGGACTGAAACCAGTGCAAACTATGAGGTAAATAAACCTTTAATCCCTTAACTTTGGGTGTCAGGTATTTTTTCTTAGCAATGAAAGAAAAGTAACTAAGACAGGAATATATCTTTATTATTTTTGTGTTTTAGTAATATCTATAGCAAAAAGTGAGCCTTCATAGGTATGATGACAATAATATAAAAATGTTTTAAAAATTGTTAATTTCAAATATTAATTTTAACTTTTAGTCACTATAAAGAAAATAATGTATTTGCAAACTGAAAGGCATTTTTATTTTCACCAATAGCAACCTCTGTAAATTCTCCTATTAAATTTAATTTAAATTACAGTTGAAGAGGGAAATTCTGGATTAATGAGCTACTTATTTGTGAATCTTCTTTTAATGAATAATAAAATCCTAGCATTACATCATAGTATAAAATGTTTGTGATAACTTCTCATAGATTGTACCAAGATCATTACCCTCATCACTGATAATTTCTAAATTATGGAACATCTTCTTTTAGTTTTTTATTGCTACCAAAACAAATTGCCCCAAATTAGTGGTTTAAATGACATTTACATACTATCTCACAATTCTGTTTCTTATAATTCACAGAAGATTCAGCTGGATTCTCAACTCAGTTACACAAGATTCAAATCAAGATAGAAAATTGGAGGAAAGATTTAAAAACCACATGTATGATAAGGCCCTGATAAATAAGGAACTCAAACAATTTCTGAAACAAAACAATTGCTAAAGCAAAAATTTATAGCCTGAACATTGCTAATTGTTCTTATGTCCATGGTCTTCTCTCAGACTTCAGTGTTACAATGATGAGTAAATATGCAATACAGAAACGGACGGTTTATTTAATTCTGACACCAAAACAGAACATGTCTGTGTCATTGTGTAGGTGATTTAACTTTCAGGTGATTCAGTTCTTTTGCTTACAACTAAGAATTATAATGGTATTTCCTATTGAGATTTACTTTTACATAAATGAAATTTAAAGAATGAATCCATTGATCCATTAAACACTACATATTTAGAGATAACATACTTTTGTTTTAGCAGCTTAAGGACACATTCCATATGTCATGCCTATAAAAGAATAGCAGAAATTCTTTTTTTTGTTTGTTTGTTTCTTTGGAATCATACTGTCATTACTTATTTTACTGTTGGGGACCTCTGCAGTGAGCATCCTATCTCCTGTGAGGTATTATGGCACACACTGAGAGAGAAAGAAAGAGCAAGAGACAAAATGGCAGTGCAGTGGGGATCCAGGATGACCAGTTGTTCACAAGGAACGGAAGGCCAGGAGGCAGCCAGAACCTTGGTGTTTATTGATTGAGGAGGGGATTATAGGATGACTCAGAGGGATGAGGTGATTTTATGCTAAAAAGGATCTTGCCGTGGGATGTCTTTTAGTCTTAGTGGTTTTAGTTTTAGTCTTAGTGGGTGGAAGAGGATGACCCACCCCAAGGGAATAGGAAATCACAAAAAGGTGATATTGATAATCCCAAGCCTCCTGTATTAGTTTTCTCTTGTTGCTGAGACAAAATTCCTGACACCCAAAATTAAGGAAAGAAAAGTTTATTTAGTTCATGGCAGCAGAAGACAACAAAAACAACAACAAAAAGGGAGAGAGTGAGCCTCTTTTCCTCCATTATATTGTAAGCAGGCTACCTGCCCTAGGTTGGGTCCTCTACACTCTAAGATGTAGAACTGCTGAGTCACTTAGTTAAGATTCTAAACTTTACAAATCGACATAATGAATCAACCATTACATCTCCATTTATCCCTTATGGAAGTTTGCAAGATTGTAAATCTGCAGTCCCCAACACTTTTTTATTATTGCCATATTCACAAAGGCTTTGTCTTCTATTCAGGAAAAAAAAATACAGTGAAGCTTGTTTTATCTTGAGAAAATTATAATAAAGTTACGATAAAATTTTTACTTTTCTAGCTTAGTTATATGAAAGTAAAAACTAGACTTGATGTAAATTAGGATTATTATAAAAAATAGCATGTTAAAATAAATGTTTACTTTTTTCTGTCTTTATATACTGCACATTGGAGGTGAAAATCTCAAACATCATAGAATTTAAGGAGGTCCTACTGCAATGCTAGAATAGTAGTAATAATAATTTCTCTGCTGATAAATTCAAATTTGGGAGTCTACTGAGAATTTTATAAAGATTATTTTTAGAACAGGGTTAAACTATATTGATGATATTTCAGATTCAATATTTTGATTTTGGAGGAGCAGGAACACCTTTAAGTCTTGTTTTCCTTATTTAGACCTAAATGATTAATTCATGTCATGTTGGAAATACTTTTAAAGGCCTTCAATTTTTTCTTCTTAGAAAGATGGGATTGTTGTCTGGTTTTGAAGGCCTGTAATGCTTTCATTCTTTTGTTTTTACTGGTTTTATACTATCATGTTTTGTTTGAATTCATTATGTGTGAAGATATGGAAAACTATTTCAAAGAAAACAAGAGACATTATGGTAGCCACTGTTGATTTCCTGTTGTCCTGTTTTGAAATCCTGTGTTGCTTGCATTATTTGGTTCTGATCTGCTTTCTTCTGTTCTGTTTTGTTTTGTTTTGTTTTATTCTCTTTAAAATAAAATAAATATGAGATTGTTTTATTACTACTTTCATTACTCTTAGTCAAAAGTAATCTGTTTTAGTTACTTTTCTCTCCTTGCTGGGACAGAATACCCAACACCCCAAGTTAAAGTGGTAAAGGTTTATTTAGTTCACAGTTTGTAAAGGTTTCAATCCATATCAGCCGGCTCTAAGGCAGGATGGCACACGGCATAGGGACAACAGTTCATGGTGGTGGAAGTCAGCAAAAGCAACAAGACCAACAAAGGAAAACAAGCCCCTTTCTGTCCCTTTTATTTTATCCATATTTCAGGGATAAGGGTGGTGCCGATCCAATCAGTGTCCTGACCCAGGAATCCCCCAGCCATAATCCCAGCACTCTTAATCCCAGCATTACCCTATGAATCAATCACAAACTCTAGGTTCAGTTACTTCTGAAAAAATCTCATCAAAAAGTGCATGAGGCTTTGGCGAGAGTGTGTGTGGGCACCTAGACACAAACCATAATACAATCCTAGTTAATAAAATACAGCACGGGGTATAATGGTCTCTTCTTTATAATGATGATACTATCCAGGCAGTTGTTTACAAACTGGTGTCAATTATGCAGTGTGTTGAGTATTACCAAGATAAGCAGGAAAAAGAGGGTAGACCTTTAGAAATGTTTATAGCAATATGACATTTCCTCCTCTACAATCTGGACAAGTCTCTTCATCTTAATATCGAGTAACCAGCATGTCAAGTAGAAAGTGTGAATTATCTACTACTATCACCAGCAAATATGAGGATTTCTGGGCAACATCTTCAGTGATATAAAATAATTACTCTTTAAATTCTTGAAAGCTTAAACATGTGACGAATTATAGTCAACCCTGTAAAATATTTTAGGAAACAGCTTAAAGCTTTAGGTCAATATCGCTAATATAATGTACGTGAAGACCACTTTGATTTTAATTTCTCTTCAATAAATTTTTTTCTCTGTAGTTTTTCCTTTCCATCCATCTGGCATTAAATATTTTAAAGTAATTTATCTAATAGTGTGTCTCATTCATATTTCTGTTTCTAACTGAATTTCTGAATCATGAAATGTGCACCATTTTATGAATGGCAGACTTGTTCTTGAAGATATTTTGCTTAGTTTACTTATACATCTCGATTGTTTTATGACACAAATTTGCAACATTTATTATTAGATTTATCAAATTAATTCTTTTCATATATCTATTTTTTGATTACTGGTCTTTTACACTGTCTGTGTTTAAGTGCATCTTATCATGCATCGTTGATAGGAATTATAATTATGTTCCCAAATGCTTTTTAAGGTGGAAATGTCCAGTATGGTGATGTTAGCTGGAAAACATACCACTCAGAAGATTAATCATGCTTTGGAAGATCTTGTATTTTATATTAAATTTAGTCCTGCTTTGAGTGAGAGTCCTCCCTGTATATATCTTAGCACGGCTGCTAACTTAGAGTACGTTTGGATGTGAATTATTAGAAACATACTTTGCTATGTATTAGTAGCAATTGATAATGACACTTGGCATTTATAATCCATTTTGTGATGAGTATTTTACCATTGTCTTTCAGATCTGCTTTCCAACCTTCTCTACTTTGCCTGTGCCTTCTGCTTCTAGTCTGATTTAGCTAACAGGAAGCCAGGGCAGCTGATAAACAGGAATGTGGATGGAGATTGAGATCAGAGTTCCTATTTTCCAGTTCCTTCAGATTGGTCGTATTTCTCAAATCAGTAGCAAGGCATTTAATTTTTTATAGGAAAAATGTTTTAACTGGAAAATTACAAGAAAAATAGGACAGAACTCCAATTTATGTTCAGACTGGCCCACTCGCAAAGACCAAAACCCAGCTTTTTCATTTTTTAAAAGTATCACTTTGCAGTACAAAATATTTACATTCCTTGTGGGGAGTTGGCACATGTTTATTAGACATCTTCATTCTCTTTTCATGCCCTTCCCCTCCTCTTACTTCCCCCTCCCTTCCTTTGGTCACTCCAGTTGAATATACCCTGTTTCCTGACAAAATCTGCTGTGATATAAATGATGAGGTTTTAAACAGTTTTATTAAAAACGGAATGCACAATCATTAAGTGTTAATATGACCACCTATTTCATTACTTGATTTTACCAGTTAAATACTCCACTAACCACAACAGCATGTTCTAGTTTTGGTTATATATTCATAAAATATGATCAGATATTCTTCAAAAGAAAAAGAAATCTAGATATGAGGGCAAGTTGAAAGCACATAATCTATATGATAATCTGTATGATGAAAGGATAGGTAAGAAATTACCTTAAAATACCAAAGACATATTGGTCTAATAATAATTGCAAGCATTTATATAAAGTTTCCTATATGTCAAGCTCTATTCTAACCAACTGACATGTATTGAACTATTTGTTTCTCACATGGACTCTTTGAGGAGACATTATTCCCATTTTACAAGTGACAAAGCAGGCCCAGAGAAGTTAAGTAGATCTGTTAGTCTTGTATAATTTATTCTCATAGCTATTATATTGTCCTCACAATCGTTTTTGCTAATAAAATTGCTTAATTGTAATAAAGATTAGATAATATATGAATGAAAATGTCTATAATAGCAACATAGTAGAAAGCATATGGGTTTTGGCAGCAAAGTTAGGCTTGATTCCCAGGTGTCAGTTTAAATTTAAATTTAAACAGCTTCCTAATAACCTGTTCTTAATCCTGATTTTCATTCTTGCTCCCTTTTTCACAAATCATGAGTTTGCATGATATATATCATTTAGTACTGTGAGTGAATTTCTATCCTAAAATAAATTTTATATTTTTCTTCAGGTTTATGATCTGTAACCATGCCTGTTAACAAATCACCTGCAGCTAATAAATGTGGAGTAATATCTTCCCCTTATCATGAAGAACTCTTGAAATTTAATTTTCCAAACTCAAGTAAAAGTAAGAGTCATAAATCAAGGTAAGTTAAAATGGTATTATTAAAGTAGGGAATCCATACACATTATAGAGAATTTTGAAAGTTCAAAAACTAAAAAAGATTAAAAATTGATGATGGAAGTAGAAGGGAGACTATTAGAAAAGAGGAGGAGGATCAGAGCGGAAGGTAGAGAGAGGGAGAAGAAAGTAATAAAAATGATCAAAGTATGTTTTGTGTGCATGTACAAATATGCCAAAATCTGAATAGCTAATATGTACTAATCTTTAAAATGTGAAAGAACATTATGAAAAGAAAAAACAAATCATGGCTTTATAACCAAGGGTAAATGTGTTCAAGTATTCTATGTTTCCAGTAGCTTCACTCATTGTAATGTTCATTTATTTTCCAAAATTGTGGATTATATAGTTACTATATAACTGTATACAGAAATCTGTATAATTTTCTTTCGGTTTGAAATAAGCATTTTTCTATACTCATATACATTTTAATTTGCCACAAGAATGCATAAAATGCATCAGATACAGTATTTAATAACTGCCATAGTGTGAAGAATTTTAATTTTAAGTCCTTTCCTATTTTAAATTTAGCCACAACAGCATGATTTTCTATGTCTCAAATCATTTTCTTGGAGTAAATTTTCTAAAGTTAATGGAAGTGCAACTTCAAAGAACTTGACAACTTTACAACAATGGAATGCATTTTCTTATTTTTTTTATTTTAAAAAAGCAAAACAGAAAAATTCCAGCTATTCCCCTTCTGGGTATTTTCCCAGAAAAATTCAAAACGTAATTACAGAGATATATGTGCACCCATGTTTATAGCAGCACAATTTATAGTAGCTAGATCTTGTATTTTTATACAATGGAATATTACTCAGCTATAAAAAAGGGTAATCTTGAGGCTTTTATAGGTAAATGGAGTGCATTTTCTCTAGTCATTCTGTGTTGTGTCCTTGCCCAAACACTGTAGCAACCCATATAAACAAAGGAGGGAATTGAGAAGTCGTTGCAGTCCCAACCACTACGGTGAAAAAAGTAAATTCTTAATGCATCATCCATCAAGAGTGAGCAGTTTTGCCGTAAATATATAGCATATGTAATGTATTTAATTTTACACAGAAGAAATAAGAAAAATGGTCAGTGAATATAAATAGTTTGAAAGAATTACACCTTACACTCTAGTAACTCACTTAGTTTTCTTCAAATCTGCTATGTGAACCTGAGAACTTTTATCATCCCCAGATGCATCTACAGATGTTGTGGGATAAGTGTGATAGTTTTGGAATATGTACTGATAAATGAAATAACTGCAGCCTAACAGAGTTCGTCTGCTCATTTTCTTTATTTCATCTCTTCTTGTGTTTTGTCATTACTAATTTGCCTCTGGGGACAATATTTCTGCATATTTTTGAGGTCCAGGAAAAATGTGTCACCCTCCAGAGAATCTTTTTTTTTTTTTAGTTTAAGTTTATTAGTGCAGTTTAGGTATACACAATGATCGCATTCATTATAGGGAATTTGTGTCTGTACATGATATATCTTGATTCCTTTTTATCCGTCACTTCAAACCCCTTTGCTTCTCCATTCATGAAGCTTTGTTTTCATTTCTTTTTCTGCTTTTCCCTTTATTTTCCTCCCTCCCTCCCTTCCTTCCTTTCTTCCTTTTCCTTTTCCCCTAAGCCAGTTCCCTTTTTCTTTTTAACAGTTTTCCTGTTTAACACTGTACATTCCTATTGTACATTTTTGTTCTTATTTACATTTTTGGTTTCTCACACCAGAGAGATAATACAATATTTACACTCATGTCTGATTTCTGTTGTCACCTCTAAATGCTAGCAGCTGTGGACAACACAAACTAAACTGATTGCCTGTGTTTTCTTGACCAACAGTCAGTGTGTGTCTGGAAGTTGAATCTTGAGACCATAATGTTAAGTGAAGTAACTCAGACACAAGCTTAAACATCACATGTGTGGCTTATGTGAAATACTCAATACATGTACAAAGTATGAACTAGACAGATAATAGTAAAAAAGAAAGGAAGAAAAAAAGATTGAAATCCAGCATGTACAGCATATCTAAATATATATTTCGGTTTAGTTGAATTTTCTTAATTGTTTTATATATTTTTGAGCTATTAGTCTGGTTTTCAATCTGTATATATGATAATTAAATTTATAAGTTCCTATAAGATAATTAATGAATCTGATGCTGGAAAAACAAAAAGGAGGTGGAGGAAGGAGAAAAGAGAAGGAAATTGAAATATGTTATGTACATGTGTCAATTCCTTACAGTGAATGTAGTCATTATGTACTGCAAACATATACTAATAAAAGTTAAAAGATCTGTATTAGGCTAATTCTCAGGCAAATATTTTTTCTTCCTTGTTTTTTTAATTGATCATGAAGATAGCATTCTATCTAACTCCCTGAGGATGGAGAGAGGAGGGTGGGTTCAGTTGTGATTTTTACCTTGCATATTTCATCAGATAATATAGAGAGACTCTACTGTAAGTTTCCCATACCTTGACTATCCTGGGTTCTTTCTACCACATAGTCATACAGAAAACACACTGGCTCTTTTTTCTGTGACCCTCTTCATCAAGAGAAGCCAGATGTTTGATCTGAAGCAGGATTCTACTTGTACTAGGAACATTACTTTGTTTTCTGTTATCTATACCATGAATATTTTCTTTTTTTTTTTTTTTTTTTTGGTACCAAGGGTCAAACTCACGACCTCATGCTTGCCAGATAGGCACTTGTGCCACTGAGCTAAACCCCCGGCCCCACATGAATATTTTCTTAAGCCGCATATTCAGTGCCTTCACTTGTTCTTCCGCATAGGAAATTGAGTTTTTGCAGTGTCAACATTCATCGAGATCCATTAATTATGCATTGAAGTCTGCAATTTTGGAGCAAAGAAAAAAGTCACAAAAATTTACAATGGATTACTGGTTCCAACCACATTATTTTTTGATAATTTTCTTTGATAACTAAGATTATTATTGTATATAGTTTCCTGTACTTTTGCTACTTCATCTCAGAGATGAAAGACAAAATTTTGAAGCCATACATCAAGTGTACACATTTATTTTAGCAGGCTACAGAAATTAAATGGGGTATGAAACATTAGGCAAATTTAGTTAAACAGATCCTTTTATACCTTTTTTCACAGAAACTTCTTTGATAATTTTTATATCTGGGGGAATGTGGTCCTCATGGCTTCCTGAAATGTTAATAATCCTGAAGTTTTTCCTTTTTATTAGTGTTCTTGATACTTTTATATGTGTAAAATATTCTTTACAAATACATGATCTAAATATTTTAAAATAGTCTATATATCCATGTAATATATATACATTTATAATACAATATAGCTCTGTAGCTGCCAGTACCAAGAAAAAACTTATAGACTCATATTCTAGCCATTTCTCTATGTGATGCATAGTCTTTCTTTTATCTGAATTATTATAACCTTTAAATTTAAATGATTAGGAACTTGCAGTTGGCCTATTCATTTCAGCCTGAGACATTTATACTTGTGGCATTTGATGGTTGTAGATAACGAAGGCATAGACAGAGCATTTCAGGAGCTAGATAACTGTACAGAGTTTGAACACTTTCAGTATATGGCAGTGTCTTTTCCTTTAGGATCGATTGTTCCAAATGCAAGATCAGCAGTTACTCATGCGGTTATGTGTACAAAGTAAGCAGTTTTGCAAGTACTTGGAAGCCAAATGCTCATATACTTTGGTTTATAGCAATTCTGAGTCTTGGCCCACATCTCTAGAAAGGAGACTGTAGTATAGTAATTAAGATGATAATACTCTACTAGAAGGGTGCAAGGTCAATGCAGTGAAGTAAAGAAAAAGTTTAAATTTGTAATAAACTTTGGTGCATGACCAACCTTATCACTAAATCATGATTTACATGATCCACCTATTCTCTTCTTTCATTTCATACATAGTCAACCATTGCTTAGCTTCCCTTGCTGATGGATGTGGTCATGGACATAATTTGGTCAGTTAAGAAGTAATACGTCTCCTTGTGCTTCCTTCTACTGCTTGCTTTTAGTTTCCACTGGTAATGTGATTGCAGCAGTTACAGCAGATGCCTTAGGCATGAAGTGGAAGATGTATATGGAAAATAGTAGAGTAGCAAGATTTTTTAAAAATCTGAATTTCTAAAACTGTGGGGTTTTCATATTATCCCTGAAGTTTTGTCTTGGTCTGTTACATGAAAAAAAAGGAGGTATCTATCTTAGTTTAAAATAATGTTGACCTTTTTGTAGCAGTTAAACTTATTTCCTAGTGATGGAAAAATATTTTTCTGACTATTCTTTGAGATTCAGTTTGTAGAACAAAGCCTGCAAACTATGCTCCACAGCTTTGGTTATCACATCAGCTTTATTCTCCTGCCAGATAATTTATTTTGGAGGCAACTGAACAGGAATAGATTTGTTTGTGGTTTTGATCTGGTTAGGTTAGTAGAGAAAGTTTGGTGGTAATGATCATCATCCAGGGACCTGCATCCTCAAATTGAGTTCTGGAACTGGCTGATTCTTATGACTTTCTAACAGAAACTGATATTGTGGAAAGACAATAAACATTGCCAAAGTTCTACTCCATTTCTTCCTTGTAAATACCCTATTTCTACCAATGCCTTCATTTTTAAGTGTTTTCATTGCTATTTAAAAAATCATTAGTTTGATATAATGTATTTGCCTACTTATTTTGCTAACTATACTTCTGGAATCTTATTAAAAAGTCTTTGCCTATGCCAGTGTCTTGAAATGTTTCTCTTATTTTTCTTCTAATAGTTTCATGGTTTAAAGTCTCACACTTTGGTCTTCGCTTTGTTTTGTGAGAGGTAAGCTTTAGTGTGATTATTTTTCACATGGATATCCAGTTTCCTTACAACTGTTTATCGATGAGACTGTATTTTCTCTAATGTATGTTCTTGGTGTCTTTGTCAAAAATTATTCAGTTGTAAATATATGGATTTATTTCTAGGCTTTCTATTCTGTTCTATTGGTACATATGTCAGCTTATTTTCCACATATTTTAGGGTGAATCTTATCAATCATTGGTTTTTCACTCCCATTGGATAATAGGAGAGAATACAGAGATAATATATTTGAAATTCTTTCCCTAAGCAAAAGAATACAAATGAAGTTTATTTTGTGTAAAGACAACAATTTAAATACTTACACTTGTGTCAACCAATTAACTCTTACTGAGATTAATAATTGCATTTCATGAAAGATGATTTTGAACTTTAGAACTTTGTTGTTTTTAAGTGGACTTTTTAGGGATAACCTTTAACTGACCATTGACTGTTAGGAAATGCACAATAGAGTATTTACAAACATAAGAGCCAACATTTAGGAAATGAAATAGATTTTTATTATTCTAAATATTTTCAGCCTTCAATTTGCTTCTGAATAGTTTTTATTCATAATTCAGTGTGTGTCAACAATGTGCCCTCCCCTTATCTGTTTGAAATTCCCTTTATTAGTCACTACTAAGTCAGAAGACTTGTATTTTAATGTTAATGATAGTACTATATTCCATTTTCTAAGGCTGAATGAAAAATCAGAAATTTAAAGATATACAAGGACTTATTAGAGCACTATATCAAACCATTTATAATTTTAGTAATAAACATGATGTCTCTGTTTCTGGTTTTATACCATAAAGCCTCAGTTGTGGAGGTACCAGGGAAGAAAGAGGATATTTCCAGAACTTGATGTAAAAAGCTCAAGGCCAAGTTCAATAAGTTGGGAGTAATAAATTAAGAGGATGTGTTCATAGAATACATTTCTACACATGGCCACATCATCAACTCTTTATTTATGTCCTTGAGATTAATAAATATGTCCCTAAATTCTTCATTCATTCAAATGTACTATATAGACATCAAAAGGGTCAATTCTTTCTTTTATTCTGCTGTTACCTCTGGTTTTTAGGAGAAACTGTGCTAATTGTTACTTGAAATTTCTATTTCCATTACAGTTTTTCATCTTATTGTAATAAATTTATCAAAATGTTTTTGTTTCTTTTATAATCCATGTATTTATTATGTCTGAAATCTGAAATCTGCATTTATTTCTCTAAACTATTCTCTTAAAGGTTTCCTTTGGCTTCCACAAAATTAACTATAATGATTTTTTTGGGTCTTTCTACATATGTATAGTTTCAATGACTGTTTTCATTTTAAATTTATTATTCTTTGATATCTCAGTCTAGAAATTTTTGTTTGTATGAAACAAGCACACATTTAATCTGACTAAAGCAAAGCAAATGTATTCACTATGTGCTGTCTAACACATTGGTGATAAAATGGTCAAGTTAGCAGATAGTCTTTCCACTGATGTAAACTCTAAAAGCATAGGGACTCTGGCTTTATATCAGTAAATTATCCAGTAGACATCAATTGTGGATTATGGTGACGAAGACGCTTTCTGAAATTTGAACTGCTTTGTCGTCTTATACCAGCTCTCAGCAAAGTCTGCATCTTGGCTCTACATGACCTTTCAGTATCAATACCAACTAATTAATACATCAGCCAATTATTCAAACTCCTTTGAGAGAGGCGGCTTGAGTCAGACACCTATTGTAACCCAATCAATAATGAACAGAGGGCAAGGAGACATATGGCAATGGTATAGGACTTAGGTCCACTAGTTTAGCAAAAACTTTGAATAATGAACAATTTACTGAGAAGGAATTGAATGTATATTTGAAATTTGTTGTAGGACTTTCCTGAATAATCTTCTATTATGTTTACTGTTTCTTCTGGCTTTTGTCTTATAACTCTGGAATTCATTCAAATATTTCCCCTTTTATTTCTTTGTTCCTTTTCTTCTGGAAGTTTCATGGCCTTGGCTACCACCAATATGTAGGTGAATTATTATTTTTTTAATTTTAAAGAAGGTAAAACCAAGGAAAATAAAACAGAATAAAACCAATCAAAATAAACCAGTATAAGAGGTATAGGACTTCAAAACCTTACAAAACGAACAATAGTTACCATAATGTCCTTTGTTGTCTTCAAGTAGCTGCAGATACCTTTGGACATAGTAAAAATCACACAGAACAAAATAGAATAGAAACAATAAAAAAGAATGTAATAAAGGACTTCAAAACAAGCCAGTAGTAACTCCAAAATGGCTATCATAATGTCTTGCTATCTTTTAAATAACTGCTCATGCCATCAGATTTAACATAATCGAACAAAACAAAAGAGAATAAAACCCAACTCAATAAAACAATGAAAATGATATGGTTACCAAGTGGGGATCACATCCTGATGAGGCCTGGTTCTCTCCCTCTGCAGTCTGCGAATGGCGCTAACTCATGGAGAGAGGCTTGGGTGTGGCTGTCCCCACTCTGGCAGCAGCCCACACATGGCACAGGCTTCCAGGCAGGGATCACCTCCTGGTGAGGACTGGTTCTCTCCCTCCACAGTCTGTGAATGGTACTGACTCATGGAGAGAGGCTTGGGTGTGGCTGTGCTCACTCTGGCTGCAGCCCATGCATGGTGCAGGCTTCCAGGAGAGGATCACCTCCTGGTGAGGCCTGGTTCTCTCCCTCCACAGTCTGCAAATGATTCTGTAGGTGAATCCTTTACTTCCAAATTTCCCCTAATTCCTTATGCCTGCCTCACAAGTTCATTTGTTTGTAGACCTCTCTGCTTACTTGAATGTCTCTCTCCTAAGTAAATCATACTCAGTATGTGTAGAAAGGCACAGATCTTCTACTCAAATTCTTCCTATCCAGTGTCTTAATGTCATCTTCCTATGTCTAATCATATAGGCCACAACTTTGAGCTCATGAGTGTGTTCATGCTCACAATTTCTTTTCTTATGTTTCAGTAGTCATCAATTCCTATTAAGATGAGCAATTTTGGCTTAGTTTAGTTTAGTTCCTATGTACTTAATGAGCTCTGGGTGATTATATGCCCAAAGAAGCAAAGATTTGATTCTAAAAGGACAACTACTACTCTCTCATACTGTAGTTTCTGTCTATACTTCAGAGCTCAAGATCATTTCTGTCATTTCTGCAAAAATGCTTTTTCTGAATGTGTAACTAAACATAGTAATGCTCATAACTGAATCTTATCCAGCACTAAATATATGACAGGAACTAGGCTATGTGGCCTGGTTTCTAAAATTCTGCAAGATTTTGTCTCCATTCCTCAGATGGGAAATTATACTACCCACAGATTAAGTGATTCAGCAAAAGAGTATAGAACTAGGAAGTGTTGGAATGTTGAATTTTACTTCTGAATTCTCACAGAAATTTTTTTATTTTTGAGATAGAGTCTCCATGTAGTCTATGCTTGCCTTGAGTCTATCTTCCTGCTTCACCTTCCTGGGTGCTGGAATTACCAGTGTGCACCATCACAGCTGGCTTTCTCAGATGATTTTGTTTCCTTTTTAAAGTGCATCTTCATTATGTTACCTCATTTAAGTGTCTCCCTTCCCTCCCAAACTGCAAACTTCCCAAGGCCAGGCCTGGTTCCTCTTCAAGGCCTCATTTTATCTAGCAAAATATTTGGGTACATCAAGCAAGATATCGTCATAGAAATAGTGAGTTTGAATTGGGTATTGATGCAAGCAGGAAAATTTGATATATTCTATTTATATGTAAAATTAGAATGATCATCTTTATTCACTGCCTCTTCTATAAGAGTATACTTCTATACTTAGATTATGTTTGTGTTTGTGAAATCTGTTGATAGTTTGAGGAAATTGAATATGTGAAGCAAAAATATATTTTCTTTTCAAACGCCTCTATATTTCAAAGTTTTGTTTTGATTATTTTCATTTATTACATGTCTCATTAAATGAAAGTTAATTTGGATGATAAAACCTTTATTTGTGATGGGAAAGAAGTTAAAAACAAACATTTCCCATTAAATATTTATTAACATGAGGCATGGGAGGCCAATTAAGTCACTGAATATCTGTATAGAAAGTAGAAAATGATTAGATTTTCGTATTTTAATGGCATATTACAGACCACAATCTATATTGAAAAATAATAGACAAAACTAAAATTTTTAAAAAGTATTCTAAACATATGAATTAAATTAGATATTATTTTTATCCAAAGGCTTTATATATAAATGTATAAATGCATTTTCCTCAGAGCCTGTGAAGCTACTGAGATAAAATATCTAATGTTGGGGAATGTATTTTTAATTTATATTTGAAATCCAGGATGTTATATGTGCATATGTTTGAAAGGGGGGAAATATGCTTAAATTGCATTAACAATTATTTGTAAAGAATAAACATGTATTGCATATTCTTCTAAATCATTGTGAGAGATCTTGAAAGAACTAAAAACAAAGATTTTGAGACATGCAACTTATTTTAAATATTGGCTTTGTTTACTTTTAAAGATAAATCCTTTGATATGATACTTAGTCTCTCTGAGCCTCCTTTCCTTTTTTTTAAAACAAAGAAAATACATTTTGTACATTTCAATCAGTACATATAAAGCAAACACCAGATGTTCACTGAGCAAATTGTTTATATAATAATAAAGAGAAACTTAAGAAACTCCATTTCAGCAAGGGATAATAGACAGCTAAATTAATATTAAATTACAGAACATATTCCAGACTTTAAAATTAGACTTGAGACAAGTTCTTGGCCCTTTGCAGTTATGTGATTTTAAGCAAATTTTCTTCCTCTCCACTGCCACAACCTCCTGTCCCATCTTGTTAACACTGTTTAATTTCTGATGTTCTGCCACAGCCTCTTGTTGCTATCCTTGTTTCTGCATTCATTTTGTCTTATGATTTCTTTGTCTTTTTTCATCTCAACTCAGTTGTCTCTTCCTCAAAATTTTCCCTAACTGTCTCACATAAAATAAAATAGCACTCATCTGCTACTCTTTTCTACACTACTCTGGATGTATCTTCATAGCACGTATCATTCTGAAAAGTCATTTTTTTATTATTTGTTTTTTGGATATCTATTTACTTCCTTCAGAGTGTAAAATCTATGAGGCTTTGTGCCCAGAAAATCACTTGACTGCATAGTAGGTACTCAATAAGAATCAAATTAGCAAATATCTAGTTCTATCTTGAAGTTATGTTTTTTATCAGCCTTCCATTCCTTCTCTGTCAATATTTCTTTTTGTGACATACATTTTATTGTTTTGAACTGTATAAATAAATAAGACAGTAGAGAGTCTCTGTATACTCTGTATCCAGGTTTTCTTATTTTTAACATTTATGTTAGTATGATACATTTACCACTATGTTGAACAATATTGACGTTTTCTTATTAGTCAAAGTCCGTATTTTCTACAATTTTTTTTATTTTCAATCTATTGTAATTTTTTCTGTTCCATGATCTCATACTTATGTAAGTATCTATACAGGATACCAGATTACAGTTAGCTGAAATGTCTCCCTTAGTTCTTATAGACTATGACAGTTTCTCGTCCTTTGTTTTTTAACAACCTTGACAGTTTTGAAAAGTACCGGTCAAGCACGGTATAGAATATTCTTTCTATTGTAATTTTGTCTGAAGATGTCAAGATAATAGTGGAATTACGAGATTTTGAGAGATATGGCTGAGGTTAAATGCCATTCTTATCATGTTACATCAAGGTTACACTGTATCACTGTTGATGAAATTTATCACTGTTGATGTTGACTTTGATCATCTGATTGAAGCAGTATTTGCCACACTTGTCTACTGTAAAGTTACTCATTTCCCTTTTTTCCCATATTTACCATATGTTGTAGTCAGGGTTTGCAAGGAGAATAAGGACATACAGGACACATAATTTATAGTAGTATTTTATGCTAGTTACTCAGAGTCAAATACAAGAAGTGCAAGAAATCTGTCTACACACCAAAGACCTAGATAATCCAGCTGATGTCCTGGATCCCATGGCAATATCCTGCATGTGTTCAGCTGAAAACCTAGAGCCCATGACAATGCCTCCCACAAGTCCAGCTGGAGGCCCAGAGCCCATGACAATGACTCATGCAAGTCTGCTTCATGAATCTGCACTGGGCAGGCCCGAAGGTCAGCAGTGAAAGCCAGAAAGTCTATGACAGCAGGGTGAAGCATCTATGCTAGTAGGTAGAGGATTCTGCACTGGAGCAAAGAAGTGATGTTCAAAGTTAGGACCAGGGATCCCCTGAAAAGTACCACAGCCATTCTCAGTGACAGTGAGGTTCTGAGTTCCTCTGACATTGAGAACAGCCGAATCCATATCAGGAAACCAGCTTGACAAGCTTCTCCTGCACATTGAACAGTTCCCAAAGAGCTAACAGCTCCAAACAATAACACTCACATAGGAGAACCCACAACGCTTCTCTCTTCTTCTCCATGTCTCCTTTTTATGCTGGTAACAGTGCTCAGGTGGGCCATTCATGCTCAGCACCACGCTGATTCAGTTCAGTTGGTATTAAGTTGACCACCAGTTACCAATCCATTACACCATACCTTTGAAAGAAAATCTATGGGTTACGAGAAGTCCACTTAGTTAGATTCCTACTTCTCAATATTTTCAACAATAAATTTCCAAATAGATTAAAATATAAAAATAGAATTGTTTAGAAAGTAAATCCAAGTGTCTCTATATATTTGGATGAATGAGATCATCTTAATTGAGAAACCCTAGAAATTGTAAAGAAAATTGTAATCATTTATATATATGAACTTTTAATGTATGTTCAAAGTTAGTTTGATGATGAAAAAAGGTAAACAAGATCAAATACCTGTAGCATATGTTTGCAAAATGTTAATAATAATTGCACCAGTTACTGCTAACTCAAGCATGTGTCTTACACTGTTTTAAGTACATAGAATTTATTAGGATTCATAATGAATTCCAGAATATAAATACAATATGCAGTGATGAAGTCCATCCTTATCCACCCTTTTCTATACCTTTAGGTAATCACCATTTTACATTCAAGTGAACTTCTTTTAGCTTTTACATATGAGAGAGATCTTGTAGTACTTTCTGTATCTGACCTATTTCACTTAACATGCTGTCCAAAAGTTCCATCCATTTGATGCAAACGACAGAGTTTCATTCTTTTTGTGGCTGAATAGCTTCCATTATGTCTGTATGCCACATTGCCTTTATCCTCGCATCTGTTTCTGGGCACCTAGTTTGATGCCATATTTGATGCAACTAGTTACTACTGTAAATAGTGCTTGTCTTAGTTAGTTTTCTCTCTTTGCTGGGACAAAATACCCAACATCCAAAATGAAGGAAGAAAAGTTTTATTTAGCTTACAGTTTTTGGAGGTTTCAGTGCATAATCAACTGACTACAAGGCAGGGTGGTCTGGCACTGGGGCAACACTTCAAGGCAGCAGCCAGAACAAAAGTGAGGAACAAACCTCTTCTCCTCCCTTATATTGTACACAGTCCACCCTCCCCTCCAGGGTGGGTGTAACACTGGTAAAATCTCTATGCCTTCCACTTGCACAGGATGAGGATATTTACAAAGTAAGAATCCTGGCTCCCTGCTGAGTCTCTCAAACTTCTCAAGTTAATACAGTGCATCAACCATAACAGTGCTTTAATAAATGTGGACATGTATCTCTTTGATACACTGATTTTGTTTCCTTTGTATGTATACCCAGAAGTGTAATCTCTGGACAAGGTGATGTTTTTTTGAGAGACTTCTCATAAAAGCCCACACAATAGCACCGAAATGGGAGCTAACCTTCTTTAGCTGTTCAACATGTAGACCTGAGACTGGGAGAGCTGAGTTAGATACTCTTGTCTGTAAGTGTGAGCAACGAAATAAACTAAGTCATTGCATTTTTTCCTTCCTTCAAGGGACATGCACTCAAAGAAGTCCAGCTGTTGCCTTTATTAATTATTTATAGTTTGTTTACAATCCTCTTAGTCCAGATGTATTATATCAATCATGAGCCATTTTTACCTTAAGCAGTGGTTATAAGAACAGAGATGACATTCATTTTTATTAGATTTTTACAGGGAAGGGAATTAGAAAACAACCCAAGGGCAAATTTGTCCCTGAAGTAAGAGAGTAGATTTTTAAAATTATTTATTTAAAGATATACTACACATTTGTATTCACAAAATGGACAATTGGTTTGATTCCAGATTTTAGTTTTTAAGAAAAGTAAGTGCCATATGTACTGTATTACTATATTTTATGGGGTGACCAAGTGCACTTATTTCTGGAGGACATATATGAGACAGTGATCTTATCAAAATAATAGGCATTCTTCTTTTCAGTCTTGCAAGATAGCATCCAACTGATTTCCAGGTGATAATTGTACCAATTTTCACAACAGGCAGTTTGTGAGAGTAAATATCCCACAACTTCTTCATTTACTGGTATTGTCATTCTTTTCAATGTAAGACATTCTATCGGATGTGTACCAGCATCTCAGTGTAGATTTAATTTGGATTTCTGTATTTATTATGCTGCTTATTGTTTCATTACTTTTCTCTTTGTTTGTACTGTTTGGGAGTTCCTTGTATACATTCTGGATATGAGCCTTGGATAGTTATGTGTGTTGAAAATATGTTCTACACATATCTTTATAATTCATTTTTGAGGGATTAAGTCTTACCTTACAGTAATAAAAGAACAGTTTATATAAATATATTAATATGTAAAGGTAAAAAAATATTTATAATAAGTACAGTGTGTGAGTTGATAAATCAGAATAATATGCACCTATTAAAAATCAGCCCCATGGTCGGGGATTTAGCTCTGTGGCTTAAGTGCCTGCCTGGCAGGCACAAGGCTGTGAGTTTGATCCCTGGTACCAAAAAAAAAAAAAAAAAAATCAGCCCCATGTACTGAAATTTTGTTATTATTTATGCATTGGTTATCATGACCAATACTATGTAGGAAATTGTGGGAAAAGTCAGTTTTAAGAAGAATTATTCTATTTGTTGTTTATTTTACTGAATTTTAGAGTCATTGTAATTTCAGGAATATCCCTGGTAAATTTAATTATGAAACCATGCCAGTATTATAGAGATGATTTCATTTATGTATGTATTTTCAACATTGTTTTTTTCTGTGTTTTGAAGAATATTTGATAAAAAATTGTGTACATTCAGATGTTTTCTTCATAGTCTGATGTGAAATGTAAATTGTGAAATTATTGCCAAAATCAAACCAATTAACGTATTTGTGCTGGTTGATTGATTGTGTCAATTTGAGTAAGAAAATCTCAACTCAGCAATTTCAACATCCTAGGAAAGGAGCCATCCTAGAGCAGCTTACTGCCTGCATGGTATAAGGGGGAAAAAAGAAGGATGGATCTGCTTTTGTTTCTTCAGAGGATCTCCAGTATTCTCCTTTACCTTGGACATCATCGTCATCTCCCAGCTTCCATCACAGACTATACAGCTTCCAGTGCAGATCCTTCAGCCTTCTGGTGGAGACCCACCAGAAGATTCTTCACCCTTGCATCACAGACCCATAGGCCTCCTGTTATGGACTTGAATAAGACACTACAGTGAGCTCCAGAGATCCTTCGGATCTCCAATGTGCAGAGAGACCCTCTTGCACTCTGCTACATCCAACTCTGGGTGGCCATTGTAAGCCAATTTGTAAGTTCTTGTATATCTCTATATCTTGTATTATATCTGTTTCTCTAGTAAACACTGACTGATGCAGACTTTGGTACCAAAGAAGTGGGAGCGTTGCTGTGACTGTACCTGACCATGTGGTTCAGGAGCCTTTGGAACTGACTTGTGGGAAGAGTTTGGAAAGGTTCCGAGTTTCTGGCTGAAAAATGTAGCCCTGGAACACTGAGGCTGTACTCAATGGAAGTTTCTGGCCAGAACTCAGAAGACCAGAAAGTTGATAGAAATTCTGTCAGTAAAGACTGAGCTCACAAAATTTTTGTTAAGAACAAGAACTTCATTGGCTGTTGGACTCCAGATGGTGTAGTTTCTTGTGACATCCAATGAGTTAACATTTGCTCCAGTTGATTCAGGGAAGAGACGACTTCTGACTTTGAGGAGTTAGAACATCTTGAAGGCAGGATGTCATGCCAGCTTGGCCAGAGGCAATCCTTGCTGGTAAAACAAGGAGGAACATCCTGTAAACAATTTGATAAAATTAATAATTTGGCATAATTGTTCTCTTGTTGTCATGCCTTTCTAATCTAAAATATGTATCCATGTTCAGCAGAACACATTTTTGTTTCTCAGTAAAACTGGGAGTTTAAATCAGTGAGGGATTTCATTTCAGTGGAGTCCCCTGACTTCCCCACAAAGATATTCTCTGTCTTTCATGTCTTTATTTGTCTCTCTAATCAGGCTTTGCTGGTCCAAACCTGACACCCAACAATATGTGTTATGCTTTGGCAGAAAGTTTGTCTGCATTTTGCTTGTGTCCAGTGACTTTGCCTGAGACTAAGAGTGGTGGACTAATTAACCTGGCAGAAGAAATTTCAAGGCAGTCTAATGTTGAGGTGGTGGTGGTATGGCTACTTTTGGGGGCTTTTAGGCAGATTTATGTTGAGAATCAAGAGCAAAGACCTCAGCAGAATGATTTAAAATGTTTTGAGCTTAGCCACAAAAAAGGATCAGTAAAACTAGGTACTGCAAAGATACAGGAGGGAAGATCTTGATTGCTGAGAAGGAACAGAAGAATGGAAAAGATGGCCTGAATGTATCACAAGAACCAGCAGTACTCCATCCTTTGCTTTCTCAAAATTGCAAAAGTGAAAGTCTTTGCTTTGAGAAGGGAGCATCAGAGCAACAAGTCCTAGTGGTGTACCGGGGAAGTTGTTCCTTGGGATTTGGCTCATGGACACTCAACCCCTACAGACAACTGAGAAAGAAGCCTGGCTACTGCTCCAACTGGTTGCAGACCCTGGCATCATCCACATGGTGCTGGTTTTGGGTGCAAGAATTGTGAGCTCAGGGAAACTTCCATTCAGATTTCAGAAGAAGGCCTGAGAGACCAAACAGTGTGCCCCTAACAGGGCAGTGCATGAAGCTGTGAGTGGGAAGCCAAAGGTATAGTGGATACCCCAGAAGTTTGGAGAAGCCAGGAATGTGGATTTTCTGAGGAAAACAGCAAGGAGGGAGTAGAGCTGGCCCAAGAGAGAAGCTGGGGGAGCTACAACCACCAGCAGTACCTTAGGCATGGAGCCACCCAAACCATTTGCAGTTCACATCTTGCCATAGATTGCTTCAGATACTGGACATGGAACTACAGGTAGTGTTTGCGCCTCTAGATTTTGGACTTGCTTTGGTCCTGTTCCTTTCAATCCCCCTCTTGTACCATTTAGAATGGTAATATCTCTCTTGTGTCATTGCATGTTGGAAGTGTTTAACTTTTCATTTGTACAGGGACTCACAGGTAAGAGTTTGCCTTACATATAAGAGGAGTTTTTAGACTTGGATTTTTCAGCAGTGATGAACTGTTCAGACTTTGGCAACTCTTGAAGATGGACTAAATGTTTTGTGCATAAAGGGATGTGCATGAGTCTTTGGGGGATAGTAGTGGAATGTTATGGCTTGTATTTAGATGTCCCCCAAAGCTTCATATGGTCATAGGTGGGGCTTTTACAGAGGTGGCTAGATCTATTGTGTAATTGATTCATGGCACAATGGTAGGATTAAGGGTGAGTGATATCTGCCCTAAAATAAACTTTCCTCCTTGAACTTTGGGTGTCAGGTATTTTGTCTCAGCAATGAGAAAAGGTAACTAAGACAATGTCCATCATCTCACATAGTGACCATTTTTGAAAATTGTGACAACAACCTTTAAGATCTGCCTTACTAGCAGAATTGAAGTATGCAACACAGTATTGTAAACTATGTTTACTGTATTTGTACATTGTATATCTCTAGAACTTATTTATCTTGCGTAACAGAAGCTCTGTCCCCTTTGACCAGTATCTCCTCCCCTCAAGCCCCAACCTCTGGCAATTCCCATTATACTCTATTTTTATGAGTTTGGCTATTTTAGATTTCACATAAAAGTGAATGCATGCAGTATTTGCTCTTTATCTGATTTACTTAGATTTAGGAACTTCAGATTCAACCACGTTGTTGAAAATGTCAGAATTTCTTTAATTTTTTTTTAAAAGCTGAGATAGATACTGATAGGCAATTAGATTGCTAGCATATCTTGGCTATTGTGAGTAATGCATCAACAATCATGGTAATTTAGGTATCCTTTTTTAATGCTAATTTCATTTCTTTTAGAAATATACCGAGAATTAGGATCAGATCATATGATAACACTATTTTTAGTCTTTTTTTTTTTCTTTTGGGAATCCCCACACTGGTTTTTTTTATAATGGCCATACCAATTTAGAGTCCCACCAATAGTGTGTAAGATTTTTCTTTCTCATTGATAATACTTAGTATATTGTCTTTTGATAATAGCCTTTCTTGCAGGTATGGAGTAATATTTTTATTTGCATTTACTTGATAATTCCTAATACCTAAGATCTGTTCATATACTGATGAACATTTGTATGTCTCCTTTTGAGGGACATGTATCATGTCCTTTGCCCATTTTTAATTGTTTTTTGCTGTTGAGTTCTTCACTTCCTTATTTATTTTGGATATTAACTCTTTGCCACATGTATAGTTTGTAAAAGCTTTCTCCTAATCTGCAGATTCTCTTATCACTCTATTGTTACTTTTTTACACGTAGACATTCAGTTTCCAATTTAAGATTTTGTCTTTCCCTTACTGTGTTATTTTTTCCCTTGTCATATAATCAGTTTACTTAGATACATGGATTCATTTCAGGATTTTCTGTTTTGTTTTAATTGGTTTTGATTTCAATATAATGTTATTTTAATCATTATAGCTTTATAATATATTTGAAGTGAGGAAATTGATACATGTAACTTTGTTTTTCATTATCAAAATGCGGGTTTTTTTGGCGCACGCCTTTAATCCCAGCACTCGGGAGGCTGAGGTAGGCGGAGCGTTGTGAGTTTGAGGCTGGCTTGGGCTACAACGCGAGTGTAAGGCCGGCCTGAGCTACATAGTGCGACCCTGCCTCAGGAAAACCAGGGCTGGGAGTTTGGCTCAGTGCCTTAAGCGCCTGCCCTGGCAGTCGCGAGGTTATGAGTTCAATCTCTGGTGCCGCAAAAAAAAAAAAAAAAAAAAAAAAAAAAAAAAAAAAATGCGGGTTTTTATGCTTCATACTAATTTTAGGATTCTTCTGTTTTTGTGAATAATTGTCACAAAAATTGTCATTTTACAGGGATTGCATTGACTGTAGATGACCTTGGATAATGTTGATATTTTAACATTAATTCTTGGACATGGGATGCTCATTTGTCTTTTCTCTTGTAACTTCTTTCATCAGTGTTATATAATTTTAAAGTGCTCAAACTCTTTCCCTTACTTATTTTGTTGCTATTCTGCCAGAAACCATTATTACTTCCTACCTAACCAAATGTTTGACTACCTGCTCTTTTTTTCCAAATCCATTTTATTTCAAAGATTTAAAAAAAGGCAGAAATGAAAAAAAAACTACAACAGAATTTCAAAATATGTCAATCAGGGGGCAACAATGGTACATATATTGTGCATTGTCATCCCCAACTCATTTACCCAGAGAACAAGACACCTGCATTCAGTTGTCTGAACAATACCAGCACAAATCTTTCTTTTCAGTGAACTCAAAGAAAGCAGTAGTATAACTATTTTAACTATTATTTTTATATACATATACATATGTTTTTTTCTTTCAGCTTCTCACTAGTAAAACACTACGATGTTTACACATGTGTATCTTATTTATCTCACAAATGAGTATGTTCTCAAGATGCATCCATTTACCTATAAAAGTCTCCAGTTTATCCTTCTTTATGGCTGAGACATACTCCACTGTATAAAAATACCACATCTTTTTTATCCATTCCTCAGTTGACGAGCATTTAGGTTGTTTCCAAGATCTGGCTATTACAAACTGTGTTGCTATAAACATGGGTTCCTATATATCACTGTGGTATGATGTTTTTAATTCGTTTGGGAAGATACCCAGAAAGGGAATAGCTGGGTTGAATGGGACTTCTAGACCTAGTTTTTGAGGAATCTCCACACTGATTTCCACAGTGGTTGCACCTGACTATGTGCTCTTGTTAAATCCCATTTCCCTACATTCCAGTCCTCAACATAGTATTACAGCAATTCTATTAAACCTCAAGTTAAATCATGCAATCCCTTTTGTCAAAACCCTGCAATAGTTTTGCTTCTCATCCCAAATTAATATGGCTATCTTTTACCTAACTCATCTTACTTTAGACTTCTTTTCTTCCTTGCTCAGTGCATTTTTCCCACAATTGTATTAATTTTACTTTTATCTATGAAGAAAAAAATATACTAAAAAGACTTTAGAAACCATCATAAAAATGTTTTTTCCATGGTCACCAGGACCTATGGCAATAGGAGTTTGTTTCTTAACCTATGAGTGTTACAAAATCAGTCTATGAAACTTGCACATATATTTTTTTATTTTACTGATTTTTTTGTATGAAACATTCTTATTGGAAAAGCAAAGTGCCTCTTCTAGAAAATTGTTATACTTAGCCACTATAAATTGATGAATTAAAGTTTGAAAATGATAAATGTTGTTGTTAATGCTTTTAAATTTAGGACATTAGTGTTAATCAGAGAAAAGTTCATCTTGAAATTCAATGAAACACAGAATCCAGTAGAGAAGAAAGCACTACTGGAACAAGCGAGAAAAAACATTCTCAGATGTAAGGTACAGCACACTATTTAATTGCTTGGTATGTGAGCTTTGTTTTATAGTTGGTGAATGATTACATGGTCTAAAATATTGAAAGAGAGAATAAGCGTATAGGTAAAACTTTCTTTAAAGAAATTCTAAATAAGAAAAGGGAAAATATTAATGTAAATTTAAGTTAAAGCTTATAATTAAATAAATTTTCAGTGGCTTTCTGTGTGATGACTTCTCAGAAACTTCTAGGGAATGTGATTGTTGACACCAGTCCACAAGCCCACAGCAACACATGAAAGGCTGGTGTATAGAACTTTGACTCTGAAAATTTAACCATTTCTTTAAAAAGTTTAGCTGAGATA
>RJWM01007871.1:0-75763 GCA_004363535.1 Dasyprocta punctata | reverse complement strand
ATGTTCTCTTTGGACACCTGACTTTTGTACATTGAATACTTATTGTATGTGTTCATTTGCATTTCTTGATTACTTCCTGTGGATACAGAGATTCAATTATCAGCTCTTTTAAGGTATGGATTATAAATTACCCAGTTTTGTATCATTTCTTCACTATAGAAGGTAGCAGGATCCCATATACACAATTCATACCAACTTTATCATGATGCAATCACAAACCATAAAATTTGCCCCTTTAATGTCTATAACTCACGTTTTTTGTTTTGTTTTGTTTTGTTTTTTGACTATTTAGAGTTGTGCCACTGGAACCACAATCAGTTTTAGAATATTTGTATCGTCCCTCAAAAGAAGCCCCATGAACATTAGCAGTTGGGCCAAGGGGCTGGGGATATAGCCTAGCGGCACAGCATCTGCTGGTAGCTTGAAGTCCTGAGTTTGATTCCTGGCACAAAAAAAAAAAAAAAGTGATTGTAGCAATTGACCCTTCTTCTGCAAACCTTTGTCCCTAGGTAACTGTAGGCTCATTTGTCTCTGGATTTACATAATCTGGGTACTTCATGTAAAAGGAATCAGACATTACCTGTCCTTTGGGGTCTGGGGTCTGACTTATGTCATGTCGTGTAATGTTTTCAAGGTTCACCCATGTTGTGTGAGTCATCTTCATGCCTTGTTGTGGCTGAACAATGGTCCATGTATGGATCAACCACACTTTATTGATCCCTTCACCCCGTGATGGGTGTTCAGCTATTTCTACTTTTTAGCTATTGTGGATATAATGCTGGTGTGAACATCTGTGCTCAAGTTTTTGTGTGACACAAATTTTCATTTCTAGTGTGTGTGCCCAGGGGTGGGTTTTGGGAACTCTTACGTTGAACATTTTAGGAACAGCCAAGTACTTTTCACAATAGCCACACCGTTTCACACTCCCCTAGGAAGGTATGAGGGTTCTAGTTGCTCCACATCCTTGCCAGCACTTTTCTTTCTTCTTTTTTTCCTCAATCAGATTTTATTGGTACATTTTAGATATACATTATGATCACATTTATATAGAGAATTTGTACCTGTATGCAATATAACTTGTATTTTCCCCCATTCCCCTACCCTCCCTTCAACCTCTCCTCCCCTCCCCATTTACAAAAGCTTTGTTTCCATGTTTCCCTTCTTTTCTCTTTTTTATTTTTCCCTTCTTTTCTTACCCTGCTTCCCTCTTCTTTGTTCCCCTCCCCATTTGAACATTTTCTTCCTATTTCACAATACCTATTATACATTTTGGTTCTTATTTACACTTTTGGTTTTTCATTCCAGAGACACAGTGCAGTATTTACACATGTATGTCCAAGACTTTTCTTTCTCTTTTGTTTTCTTTTTTTCTTTCTTTCTTTCTTTTTTTTTTTTTTTTTTTTTTTTTTTTTTTTTTTTTTTTTTTTTTTTTTTTTTTTTTTTTTTTTTTTTTTTTTTCTGATTGGGGCTCAAACTCACAACCTTGCAACTGCCAGATAGGCACTGTGCCTCTGAGCTGTATCCCCAGCCTCATTTTGGTTTTTTGAGACAGGGTCTTGCTGTGTAGTTCTGGCTAACCTTGAACTCACTAGGTAGTCTGGGCTGGTCTCAAACTGGAGGATCCTCTTGCCTCAGCCTCCTGAGTGCTAGGACTACAGGTGTGTGCCACCAAACCCACCCTGAACTGTATTATAGCCATCTTAGTGAGTATGAAGTGGCACCGCATCAGTTTTGATAGGATGCTTTGGGGTTTTTTTAACCTATTAGATATACAGTAAATATTTGTTGGAGAAACGTATTTACATGAAATATGAACAAATAATCTTTTAGACAGATGGTTTGACTTCTAAATTTATTAATTAACTTAAAATGAGGATTGTAGGGCCCTTTAAAATTTAAAAAAAAAAGGGGGTCTCATTATGTAGCCCAGGCTGTCTTTGTGCTTTTGATTCTCCTGCTTCAGCCTCCTTAGAACTGGAATTTTGGCATGGGCCACCATACCTGGCTAAACTCCAATTTTTCTACTGATTCTTTTTTCTGTGGTGCTGGGGTTCAAATCCAGGGTCTTGTGCATGGCAGACAAGTGCTTTCACCACTGAGCTACACTCTCAGCTCTAAAATTCAAATTAAAAAAAAAAAAAAACAAAAAAAACCTTGTGCTGTCATGGTGATGCACAACTGTAATCCCAGCATTTGGGAGGCTGTAGCAGGATTGTCGTGAGTTTGCGGCCAGCCTGGGCTACATAATAAGATCAAGCCCAGCTTGAATTACAGAGAGAGATCCTGGGGGGAGGGAGCAACTTTTAATAATAATTTTTTCTCTTATAGGTTGACAGTATTATCTAGATAGTATTAAGCATGGTGGTGCACACTTGTAAGTTTGAGGCCAGTCTAGGGTAGAAAATGAGTTCAAGTTCAGCTCAAACTAGATAACAAGGCCCTGTCTCAAAATGACAAAGTAAAGTAAAATAAAATATAAAATAGATGCTATTAAAGTAAATACTGATTTGTTGTGCAAATTTCTGTAGCTTTGGAGGTTGCAATGTATTTTATGCAGTAAGCTAAATTACAAATAAAATTCCAATTTTGATCCTCCTCAAAAGCTACCACTGAATTGGGAGACCAGGAAAGACAAACTTCTGAATCCCAGGCAGGTAAGTAAGTAAGGACAGCCCCCTTCTGTGCCAGGACCTTTCTTTGCCTGAAAGACCAATTCTGGGGTGACTATGAAGGATGGCTTCTGTTTAGAGACCCACCTGTCTCTTTCAGGATGGGGCAGTCTTCATAAAAAGCATTTGATAATATACTCGGGGCTGGGAAAGGCCTAGGGAAAAAAATGCAAGTGTTCCAATGTCTCTGGGTAGAATTTACCTCAGTAAACAGGAGACCCTGGGAAACAGAACAGGTTCAGAAAACTTCATCTTGATGACTGGAAGTCAGAGAAACAGCAGCTGAATCAGTTGGGCTGTGGTTTAGCCTACTTATCTAGAGGTAATGGTCCAACTGCTTTTCTTTGGTTCCAGAGAGTTCTGTCTTGGCCTGGACCCATCCCTAGGACTGGCACTTGTCAGAAGCTGTGAAAACTAAAGTTCAGACGAAGGAAGGCCTCAAATTAAAACCCACAGCGGGGCCTTACCACTTTGTATGGTGTTCCAAGGGTTCTCCGAGAAGCCGGTGGGGTGGGGCCAGGGTCAAGGGTCATACTACCTGCAGGGGAGGCAGCTTTCTGCCTGTTCAGCCTCATCGTGCCTAATTCTATGGGCCTATGCTCTTTCCCCTTGAGAATTTAGGAGTCTGTGATGTTTATTTTCCACGAGCACCCTCATCCTTATGTTTCTGAAGATGCTTTAAAGACCCCGTGCACAGCCCATTTCAGGAGCTCGGGAGGGAAAGATTACCAGCTGGAACCGGGTCAGCCGCCGTCTGGAAGAAGCGCAGCCCGGGCCTGTTTGCTCCGAGCTCAGGGTAACTTGGGCCAAGGCAGGCAGGGCGAGACGCGTGCTGGCTGCAGGAGCCGCGGGGATGCAGGAGAGCGGGTCGGAGGAGGGCTCCTGCTTCCCAGAGTTGAAACAGGAGCCCTCTGAGAGAAAGAGATATTGCATGTGGCTTCCCTGACGCCTTGGAGGGCGACGTGGATGACACAGCATCAGCCGTTCCCTCGCGGGGTGGGGACACGGTGGCGGTAGGCGTCTCCGCCATCCCGGGGCCCTCGCGGGCAGGCAGTCCCCGCTGGAGCATCCGTGGTGAGGCGCGGGGAAAGGAAGGTGACACACGTCGAGGCGCGCGGCGTGCTTGGTAGACGGAGAGCCGGCGCGGCGCGGCCGGGGGTGAGGAGCAAGGACCTGGGAGGGAGGCGGCGTGGGGCTGGGGGCGGGGTGAAGCGCTGCTGCCGATCGCCTGCCCCATCCTAACTCGCCCCACCTGGATGCTGAGCGAGGACCGCGTGGGGCGGGCACGGCGCGAGTGGGGCGCCCCCTTTCAGTCCCAGGGGTCGGTGCCAGGCCGAGGACGCCCCCCGGACAGCCCTGCTTTGCACCCCCCCCTCCGTCCTCCCAGGCGCCCCTCTCGGGCATCGCCATCTCCCTGTCTCCTCCGTTAAAATAGTGAAACAAACCGTGTTGAAAAGTGATGGAAAGCCGGGGGCAGTTGGGGGCTGCAGGGGAGGGGGCGCGGTGACTGGGGATGGTGGTCGCCGGATCGATGGGGACAGCGCCCAGCGGCGGCGGCCGAGCCCCTTCCCGGTGGGCGGCCCGGCTCTCGGGGGCCCCGGGCGCCTCCAGAGGTAGCAAAGCAAACTTGGGGCTGCGGTGGGGGTTGGGGTGTGGACGCCACCTCCATCCATGCCGGGATGGCAGCCGCGGTCACCCTGCAAAGACCCGGGCGGGGTCGGCGTTGGGGGCGAGCGGGTACCGGGCCCCCCCTCCCCGCTCTGCGGCCGCTCAGTAACACGTCCCCAGGAGACTCGCAGGAGCAACACGTGATGTGTCTACTTATCAGGGTGAGAGGGGGAGAGCGAGCTCGGGGCGTGCGGGCAAGGAAGCGGGGCGGGGGGCCGGGGCGGGGGCCGGGACGGCGGCTGGGGCGCTGGGGTCGCCAGCTCCGCGCCCACCTCCCTCCCAGTGGGAGAAGAGGAGGAGGGGAAGTGACTGCGGAGTTGATGAACTTTGCACATCCAGAAACGCCATTTTGATTCCTTTTCCGGAACAAGTTTGCATCTCTCCTCGTCCTCTCCCCGCAGCCCACCGGTCCCCGCCGCATCATGCCTGGGAGCCAAGCGCCCCGCCGGGCCGTAAGTACGCGCCCTGGGCTCCGGCTCGCGGACCTCGCTCGGGTGGCAGCGGGATGTCCGGGGCTCAGCCCGAGCGACCTTTTAAAGAACTTTTTTGGGGATGGGGAGGGTGAGGGTTGCAGAGCGCGTTGTACTTGGGAAACTCCGCGTCTCCGGGGCGCAGGACCCCGCAGCCCCATGCAGCGCGGCGTGCGCTCGGGGCGGTGGGGCCGGGGCGCCGGGAGGAGCGGGGCAGCCTCTCCCTCCGGCCGCGCGCCGCCGCCGCTCCTGCTCCTCCTCCTCCTCCTCCTCCTCCTCCCCTTCCTCCGCTCCTTTCCCCTTCCCGAGCCGCGGCTCTGCCAACCAGCTCCCGGCGCGAGCTGCCGCAGCGCCCCGCCAGCGGGACCTGATGCGCATCCATATTAGCCGTCCGAGCGCAGGAATCCGGCCCGACCCGCGCCGCCGAGTTTATTTTTAACCAGCACCGCGGGGCCTCGGATGGTGCGCGCACCGCCGGCCTGAAACATCTTCCCAGCGCTGCTCTCCATCTTCCGCCCTCTCTCCCCCGACATCCTCCCCCCCATGTGGGAGGGGAAACTTTTCTCCTACATACTTTCGAGTCCCTCTCGGGCCGGGAAGCTCGGAGATGACGGCGCCCGCCCGCCCGCCGTCACCAGCACCGAAAGGTATCCGGGGGTGCCCGCCGGGGGCTGGGGGTGTCCGCCGGGGGTGCAGGGCGCGGGGGTGCCACGCTCGGTGGGAGCATCCGCCGCGCCCTGCTCTGCGGACTTTGATCCTCCGGGCGGAGGGCGCTGGGCCGGAGGGGGCCTCGGGCTGTTCTGCGCCCCGGCCGGATCGCGGCGGGGGTCGCGTCGACCACCGCCTCGGGGCGCGGGGAGAATGGAGGGGACCGGGCCCGTGGCGGCGCGTGTTTGTTTGCGGCTCTCCCGTCGCGGGGTGCGTGTGTTGGTGGGGGCCCGCAGCGTGGGGAGAGCCTGCATCGCGGTGGGGGGGTGCTCGGCTGCCGGCGCCGTCACGAGCACAGGAAGGAGGCCCGGAGCATCCGAGGCGGGGCGGCCGCCGGGCCCCTCCGCCGCCCAGCTGTGCAGCGCGCTCGCTCGGAAACTTTTGTCCGCCGCCCGCTGGACCAATTTTTTCGCTAGTTCTGGGGCTTATCTTCCTTCTCCCATCCCGGCCCCTCAGCGCCGAGCTGGTGGCTGGGGCGGGGGAGGGGGGTGCTGAGAGGCCGGGGCTGGCAAGGCGGGGTGGGGTGGGGAGGCGAGGAAACCCGGGGTGCCCCCCCCGCGCTCAGCTCCCCGCGCCCCCTCCCCTCTCGCAGTCTCTTAGGAAACTGCGACCTTAACGGTTGCTAAGGAGCAGGGGAGGTCCTTCCCGTCGCCAGCCCCCTCCCTGGGAAGCGGCGTGTTTTCTGGATGCCGGCCGGGGTCGTGGCCAGGATGGGACGCGCTCCCCCTCCCGCACCCCTCCACGGCCACGCGTGAGTGATAGGCGCTCGGCGGGGCCGGGGTCTCGGAGGCGCGGGCCCGGCGCTTGACAGGCGCCGCGTGCAGCTCGTGTCCCCCGTCCGAGGGGCATCCGTGATGGGTTATAAAAGAGGAGGAAAGTAGTTCTCCTTGCTCAGCAGATTTGCCCTCCCTCGCTCCTTACTGGTTAGGAGATAGAACGTGAGCCCAGATCCGGACGAGCAGTTCACATTCCATTACGAAATTCTACACGGCTGCAGAGCCAGTCCTAGCACACTTTTCGGGCACTTCGGAGGGGGTTTCTCTGCTTTTTTGGAGGATGCTAAGTGGTGCTGGTGGCAGTCGTGGTGGTGGAGAGAGGGAACGGTGAATAAAAAATTAGAACTTTTTGGCATGCTGAAAAACCTGTCGGGGGTTCTCCTCAGGAGTTCAGTTCTCCCTCGTTCTTACTTTGGAGTTTAGGCTTAACTTTAAAAGCCAATGGAAAGAAAGTTTGCCTGTTGGATAGGGATGCTGGAAATTGCGAGGTATAGCTGGTTTGAAGGAGAGTTGAGTTGTGCAAGGGCTGAATTGCTGGCGTGTGTCCCCGTTTATGAGATTTCCCCCCTTCTTTTTGGGTAATGTAATGATCTGTGCATGTGTTCGAGTGTATTGTGAAATAAGTGAATTGAAGTAGAAGGTGGGTAATGAAAACGGCAAAGATTTTTTTTTCCACACTTGTGTAAAGCATCCTTTAGCTTTGGTGCTTTCTCGAGTAGGCAGGTATGGTTTCTAAGACATAATTAAACCCGGAAGTCTGAGTTAAGGAGCTAAAGGCTTGGCTAAAACTTCTTTAAAAGGAGGGGAAAAAAAATTAGGCTTCCTTAAAGTGTCTCAAAACTTTTGAAGGCATGTGTTTGGAATAGTCTTCAAATAATATATGCAAAGGTGGACTACTAGTTTTAGGGTTTTTAAAAATTTGGTTTTGTTTCTTTATCTCTGCCCTTGGGAGGGAGCTTTCTGGATACTGGCTGATGGGTCCAGCTTTGATGTGTTTTTAAGCTTTGGTTACACTGATGAATTAAACATTTGAAAGGCTTTAATCAAGTTTTAAATGTGTGAAAAAATAACCTCCTCCCTTTTTTTTTTTTAACAAAAGAAAGGACGAGAGGAGCTCTTTGATTTAATTGTTCCCTTTGCCCCATTTTAGGTTAATGAATTTGCAATTTTATCGGTCTAAAAACTACTGTTATACTTAAGTTGTCCTTTAGGATGTTTGTTTTTAAAGAGGATTTGCTTGGGCACATGATACTCCCGAGATGCTGCAGATGCTTGCTGGTACTGGATGGGATGTCATTCTCTGGGTTTTCCTGGAGACCACTTCCTTTCTCATGAGAAATTCAGGCTGGGTGCCCTCGTGGCAGACAAGTGTTTGTTGTGTAAGGAGCACGCATCTGACTGTGCTGGTACAGGTGGTGCATCCATTCCTAACCACTGACATCATCCAACAAGTGACCTTTAGATGAAGGGTCTTTTATTTTAGATTTCCCAGGCAGACTCCTGACGTCTTACACAGGTACGCAGTGTTGAAGGAGGAAAGTAAACCCTAGCCTCATTAGTTCTGCATCTGATCAGCAGCTGGTGATTGGTTATCTGCTGTGAGCCAGGCACTAGCTAGCTGCTGCTCGAGGACTTTCATTTTTCACTCTCAATTTGGAACTGCAGTGTGGTTCCACTTCCTAGGTCAGCTTGGAAGTCTTTACTTGCTATCTCATGCTCATTGCTTAACATCTTTTCTCATCATCAGCTCCTTTAGCCAATTTCTTGGCTGATGAACTTGAAAAATTCTACTTTTGCCTGGTGTAATTAATATAAACTTAACTCCTGCAAAAATTGCTTAAACATGCTCTCCAGAAGCAGCCAGAAGTGAATTCTTTTGATGTTTCTATTCATTATCCTTCTGAAAAGTAGGTGGTGCTTAGAAGGTCATAGGATAAGGGTTGCTAAGCAGCTAAACAGAAGGATGCTAAAATTAACTAAAGCATTTTTGAAAGGGAGTCCTTCCCTTTTTACATTATTTACTAGGTTTAATTAATTTCTGAATCTTCCATGTTCTTTGACCTAGGAAAGGTAGGATGTAAAAGTGGGTTTTGTTTTCATAATTTTACTTAAATTTCTCTTTTGTAAGTGCCTTTAATTGAAGTTCAGTGTTCTCTGACACAGCCTTGTGGTGTCAAATGGCAGCTTGTCTTGTCTAGTACCTTTGTGTTTAGGGTAAACCTTCCCAACCTTTTACATGTTAATAACAGATTTTTTTTTTTTTGGTTTTGGAAATTCTATATAACCCATAAAGTGATGCCCTATCTTTATTCTTTATTAAACAGATCTGCATTGAAAAGATAGAAATGCAGTATAGTTATCAATAGAAACTGTGCAGGACACTGTCTCTTGATAAAGAGACAATAGTTTTCTTTCCCCCTTCACTGACATCACATTCTTTTAGATTAGGTCCCAGGTAGCCCCTCGCCTGTATTTCCCCCATCCCAGGCTGTTTATTCAACCCAATATATGGATACTTTTTTAAAAAAATTATATTAGGTTGAGAATATCTTCTGAAGCACTGACAAAAGAATTGTGATTTGCATTACATTTTCACTGAGAGAAAAGGCTGAGATGTGGAAGCTGAGGTTGGTGTCACCTTGGTTGGACAGTAGGCCTACTGTAGTTAGGATGTTTCTCTGCCTAAAAGTCATTTGTGACATCTCACCCATTACACAGGCACTGTTGAGTCATATTTCTTATATTCAAACACAATTAAGAAAGTGGTAAGTTTTCTTTCTGTTTCTTCTTTTCTCTCTTGTTTACACTTAGAAAGTGATTTTTTTTTTTTTAAGTAAAAATAGCCTGGACCTTCTTCAAAAAGCAAAAGTAAGAGAGTGATTTCCATGTCCCGGGTGGGGAGCTCCCCATAAATCAGAGGTAAAAGGTGAAACCATCTGAAACCCAGAGGGAGGCATGCGATGTGCTTTCTGAAATGCATCACTTACTTTTAATTTCCCCACTCCCACATGGAAGGCAGACTACAGCGAGGAAACCCGGCCGCTGGTGTTTTCTTTACTGCCGAGGTAGAAGAATGAGGAAGGAGGAGGAGCTTTTCCCAGTTAGCAGTCTCTCGGGCAGTGTCATCAGCTAAGCTTGACTCAGTTTCTCTGGGTGTCCAGCCAGGCCTGAAGGGTACCCGCGTGTGGCTGGCACAGGCTCTGCCGTCAGCCTCCCAGGGCGGCCAGGAAGGGACAGGGCGCTGTCCTTCTGGTCATCGGTGTGTCTTGCTGGTGATGGGCTGGCAGGGCACAGGTTAGCCTGTCTGCCCGTCGGTAGGGGTGGCTGCCTGTGAATCGGAGCTGCAGACAAAGCAGTGGGAGAGGGTGGAGACTGTTTGTTCTGTGTGATTCAAGCAAGTAATGCTTAGAGAATTTGAAAACCTCTGTGAAGGCAGGGATGGGGGCCTGACTTGCTCCTGAAGGGATTCACCTGAGGGTTGCAGGACTCCTTGAGGGCGGGGTGGAGCTCACTGGGTGGAGAAAGAATGAAATCCCCCACTGGCTTTGTCAGACAGCCAGGCTGGAGAGAAAAAAAGTCTCAGTGGGGGTAATTAGATAAAGCTTTTAAATGCTCTTATTTGTTTTTCCCCTGAGCTTGCTTGGTATTTCACTGCCCCCCCCATCCCTTCAGAGACCCTGTGGTAGAATGGTTATAAAATACTAGATATGCCTGGTGGTTGAGTTGGTTTTAAAATTTCACATTTGGGTGTACCTTTTTGGACCAAGTTACTTTCGATCTGCTTTTGCGAAGGCCTTTCGCAAAGTTTGGTCTTATATCAGAGCAATGCTATTTTACAGCTGCATCCCTGGGTCCCCCCCTTGGGCTGGTAAGAAATCACCCCTGACCCAGCCGATCTCTGGAGAACAACTGCTTTTCAGAGTCAGCTTGGCCTAGAGGACTTAGCATTAAAGAGATATACTGCCTGTTTATCTCGCGGTGAGTGCGTCGTTTGCAAACAGGACCAGAGCCTTTTGCAATTAATTCTGTGGATGCATTTGAAAGTGGAAGGGAATTGAAAAAGAAACTTTAGTCCTTGGCAGCATCATTGTTGGTGAGTGTGATTATACACCTCTTTTCCCTAGCTTTCTTACCTCATCGGGTTGTTGGAAGGATTAAATTGATGTTCCAAAAAGTCAGAATCTGCATGTGGAAGAAAGCGCTATATTTTGAGGTCAGGAAGTTTTGCGGGTATCTACTCTGCATTTCCTTTCCAGAATTTTACACAGCTCCATTACGTGAGGCAGAATTTACCTAGAAGATTCTGTTCACATGGGGGGTATGCAGCACTTTCTTTCTGTTTTGCATCCCCAGGAGGGAGGCGAACCAGCAGGTTCTTAACGAGGTTATTTAGAGATGGGTTTCAAGGAAAAGGTGGGCAGGGAGATTGAGACTCACTCTCAAAAGGCGTGGTTATCAGCCAGGTGGCTTTGTCCGCTGGTTATCAGCCAGGTGGCTTTGCCCTGGGGGGACATTTAGCTGTGTACCGAGATACTTAGTTTGGTGTCTTGCTGGGCCAGGGGGTGGGGTGCTACTGGCCTTTCGTTAGTAGAGACCAGAGATGCTCAGGACAGCCCCCCAACTGGAGGATTGTTTATCCAGCCCCAGATAGCCTAGGGTGGGAAAATCTGCACTAAAAGTGCAGTAGTAGCTGGGTTTGGGATGTAGCTCAGTGGTAGAGCCCTTGCCTAGAAAAGTGAGGTCCTGGGTTCAAGCCCCAGCGTGCGTGCGTACGCGCGCACACACACACACACACACACACACAAGTACAGTCCCTGTCACTGTGTACACATAGACTGGACTTGATGGCTGTATCACACATGTTCCCTTTGGAGAGCTGAAATTCCCTTAAGAAAAGCAAGCTCTTATTACCTGCCTGTCAGGTACCTTGGTTGGCAAGTTCAGAGTCTCACAGAAAATGTGGGACTGGAGAAGACGTTAAGTGGCATCACATACATCGGAAAACCCTGTTAGTAAATGAAAGTTCTGGAGCTCCTCCGCTTCTAAGACGAACCAGGTTCTGGTCGGTGGCACAGCTTTCGGGGTCCCTTCTTCCTGTTATTTGGGAACCCCCTTCAGTGCTGTCATCTGCCAGTTCTCTAGTGTTTCAAGTTATGTGGAGTACACCTTTTTTCTCTCTCTCAAGTATTTGAACTAGCCCCTACTTGCTTGATGTTTCTGTACTCGGAGCCTCGCTTATTTTGTTTTCTCAACTTTTTGCAAAAAATTCTTACATAACCACCCACACTTTTTGCAGAACGGTTTTTCTGTGCGTGGGGTCTTGCGTCCAGACGTCTCATGACAGGGTGGCTAGACAGTTGTCCCAGGGACAAGGAGGGAACGAGGGGATGAAGGGAAGGAGATAGTGATTATTGTTATGTTCTCAAGACCCAGGGACTCTCAGCCCAGAAATGTCTGCTGTTGTGACAGGGGCGAGCGTCAAGTGCCACTTGCTTACCACTTGTCCCTGGTGTTCCCTTCAAGCCCCAGAGCTCACATGGGCAGGAGGCAAGGAGGAAGCCGTGGAGTGGGGGCTACAGGGAGACAGAATTCCAGAACTCCAGAAAAGGAGGGACTCCCTGCAGTGAGCCGTCAGTTGCCCCCAGTGGCCCGGCTCCTGCTTACTTGGTGGACCTTGGTAACTCAACGACAGCTCTCTTTCCCTGCAGCACGGTTTTCCGTGACAGTGCCCAGTGCCCCAGCTTGGCAACTGCCTTTACAGCCCGAGTCCCGGCGCCCTGTGCATTCTGGTGCTTTTCTTCTGCCCTCTCCTCTCACCCATAAAGCGGCAACTCCCCACTGTATCTCCGTTTACAACGTCTCCCAAGCGGAGCTTAAGGTACACCTCACCCTGCAGGTGCTTGTAAAAATGAAAGTCCTCTGCCCGCCTTCTGGAGAGGGATCTGAGTGCAGCGGCCCACCCAGCCTCGCAGGCCGGGAACCTCCCCACGGCCGCCAGCTCCTGTCTCTCGGCCTGGCCTGCGTCTGCTCTGCCCAGACCCTCATCGAGTCACCAGTGCCTCCTAAGTGAATTTCCTGCCCCTAGTTCCTCCCGGCTGCACTTCATGCTGCACTCGGCTGCCAGAGGCCTTGTCCTCCAAAGCTAGAGCCCTGGGCACTGTTTGCCTGCTTGAAAACATCTCTTGGCTCCCTGTTGTCCGCAGAAAGAAATCCAAGCTCCTTCGCCCTGCACACAGCCGCCTTCCTCTACAGCTCGAACCAAAGCTCTGTCTCAGCCCCGCGCCTCCCCATCTCCTCCAGCACGGCCACCGAGTGATTTCTTTCTGCTTTCGTGCACATTGTGCACTCTGCCATGGTGCCGTCTGCTTCCCCAGCAAAGAACATTTCTCACTCTTCTTTCAAGCCTATCCAGGACTCGCTCTTCCAACGAGCATTTGGTCCTCTTTCCAGAGTCATGTTTACGCCCATCTGTCACATCTGTCTGCTGTCATTTATCTGCTAGTGTGTGTCCCCTCCCTTGGGGGTAAGGTTCCGTCTCCTGCACCCAGCCCATTGACAGCGTGGTCGGTGCTTACACGCACTGTAATGTGTGTTGATGCCTAATGCATAGACGGAAGTTTTTGGAGACAAGCCATATGTAATTTGGAAGCCTCAGCCTGAACAGCACTGCAGATTCAGCGGAGGAAACAGGAACTGGTATTTTTTTTTTTGGTTTTTGTTTTTTGTTTTTTAATGTACACCCATTGTGCAAAGGTTTGGTGCTAGGTGCATAGTTGTGGGAAAGAATTTAAAATTTCAGAAATCCTGAAATAAAAGTTGGCTCAATCTAATTTAAAGAGGAAGGGAGGAAAAAAAAAAACTTAGTTCACATCTACTTGCTCTAAAAACTGTCACACTGGGGCCTTTACTAATTATAACCACTCTTCGTGGCTCTTGGTTTGAAGTTTACATTAAGTAAGAGAGATGGGCACCCAGATCAAAGCCCAGAATCATTTCAGAGCTTCAATGTGTGGGCCCATTTTCTCTGCCTAGTTAGAGTTGTGTTTCATTAGTGGTATGAGTTAATGGGAGTGTTGGTCTGTGTATAATTTAACTTCTCTTTTTTCCGTTACTCCTTGGATTTAAAACAAAATGCCAAATCAAGGAACCTACAGGGAGTAAGCTTTTCTTTATTCGTGTGTGTGTGAGTGTGTCCAGTGTACATACTCGATAAAAGTTGATTATAGATTATACTTACGAAGACAGTCATTTTAGGAGAACTTCCTCTATGCTGAGACTTACAAAACACTTCCCTGGATATATAAAATCATCTCAAACTTTGTCTTTGCTTTCCTTTTAAAGAGGTACATGTATTTTCAGAACTAAGGAAGATACCAGGAAAATGGAATGGGCGTTTCAAAAAACAATGTGAACCATATGAATGAGTTTCCTTTCCAAACAATAAGTTAGGGGGAAAAAAAAAGAAAGAAAGAAACAGAGAAAGGAGAAAACAAACTGCATGGTAGAAATTGATGGCATCGTTTATACAGGACAACATCCCAGCTGATTAAAAATACATTACTACCCAATATGCATGAGGCCCTGGGTTCAATTGTCAGCCCCCAAAATCCAAAGCAAAAACATTACTATCTTTAAATATTTTTAATAAATGCTTACCTGCTAGTTACAGTTTAGGTTTAGATGTGGCAGATGTGTCCAGACATGATATTTTAACTTAGTTTTATTTTTGAGGAAGTTTATTTGTTTTCCTCTCTGATGTAGAAAACAGAATTTTTAAAAAAAGATATATTCTCTTTCATTGTAGGGCTTCTAGTTGTTATTTTAGAGGATAACTTCTTAAAACTGTTCAGTGAACATCTCAGACAGGCCATGTCTGAGTTTCCCATGACTTGGTTAGTTAAATATCTGTGTACTTGATCAAACTGTTTTACTTAACATTCAAGACCAAGTATAGTTTAAAGGAGGATGCTGGGTGTGGTAGTATATTCCTGTTATCCCGGCACTCAGGAGACTGAGGCAGGAAGGTTGAGAATTTGACACCAGTGTGAACTACATATCAAAACTGTTATCTTAGGGCCGGGAGTTTGGCTCAGTGGTTTTAAGCACCTGCTTGGCAGGTGTGAGGTTGTGAGTTCGATCCCTGGTACCAATAAAAAAAAAAAAAAATCATTCCAAAACTGTTATCTTAAAAAAAGATGAAATAAAGGAGACCTAGCTGGTGTGTCTCTGAATTTTATAGAGATTAAACTTAGAGCCCCTTCCATGCTAGACAAGTAAGCAACACCCCCAGCTCCCTTGATTTATATTTAAGTCATGAAAATAATGTCTCTGAGAACCCTTTCTTGTTCAACAGCTTAGCTAGGTTTCACAATTCACTTTTAAAAATATTGTATCAAGTACAGTTCAGTATTAGATTCTTCTCTTGGAAAATAGGCCTTTTTCAGCCAGCAGATTTGCCAGTCCCATGGTGTTGTTTTTTAATATTTGCAGATTTGTATTAGTTTAATAAATATTTGAATATATGTCATCTGTGCAAAGTGCTAAAAGTTAATATAACAAAAATTTAGGAAATGAAGTTTGGCCTCCATGTGTGGCTGGCTGTAGTGGAGGATGCTGGGAGGAAGACATCTTGACAGAGGATGCTGGGATGCAGTCTGAGAAAGCATCACAGCAGAGGATTCTGGGTAGCTGCTCAAGGAAAAGCATCACAGCAGAGGATTCTGGGTAGCAGCTCAAGGAAGGCAAGCCATGGAAATGACATTTATCTTGTGCCTTAAGGATGCTGAGAGGAAGGAAAGAGTGCTTCAGAGAGCAGCTTGTACAAAGGCCCTGAGGTTGGAAGATGGGATGTATCCAGGGCAATGAGAAAAGCACGGTGTGTTTGGAGGAAGAAAAGACAAAAATGCAAAAAAGAATAAATGACTGATGAGGTAGATAGGGACAAGAACATGGTGCTTGAAGTTCTTGAAGAACTTGTGGCACGTATCTGTAAATCCCAGCTACTCAGGGGGAAAAGGTAAGAGAATCACAACTTCAAGGCCAGCATAGGCAATTTAGCAAGACTCAGACTCAAAATAAAATTTAAAGAGGGCTGGAGGTGTGTCTTGGTGGTAGAGTACTTTCTTAGCATGTGCACGGCCCTGGGTTAGATCCCCAGGACTGGGCTGGAGGAGACTTTAAGAAGCTATAGCAAGTACTAGGCCAAGAAGCACCATGAGATTTGCATTTTTGAAGATCACTCCAGTCCACAGTGGACAGTGGACCAGGCTAGAAAGAAGCAAGAATGCTCAAGATATTAGTTAGCTCTCTTCTATTTGCAAGGTCAGTTAGAAGGCGAGTTTTTAAGACCAGCAGTGACCTGCAATAAGGTGGTAATAGAAATGAGGGGTGGACATGAGTTTGATAGAGATTTAAGAAGTAGGCAGATCTTGGGGATTGGGTAGAGCAGGGTAGGGAAGGAAGAGATAGCTTCCAGGTGTTTGACTTCGGGAATTTTGTAAGATTGGAGTGTGGGATTAAGCAAAAGTTTATGAAGCATGTTCTGTAGAGTTTTATGTTTGTTTTTGTTTTATTTTAGTTTTATGAGACAAAGTCTTGCTATGTACTTCAGGCTAGCTTTTGAACTCGCTATATAGCCCAGATTGGCTTCCAACTCATAGGAATCCTCTTGTCTCAGCCTCGTAAGTACTGGGATCGCCGGCATGCACCACCATGCCCGTTTTAAAAGTATTTTTTTCTAGTTGTATGTTTTATTTGGTTAAAAAGTACCTGGCATGGATGGAACCTGGAAAGTACTTAGATAGTAGTGAAAAACAAGTCCTTTGCTTACCTGGGAGTATACGAGTGGCTTCCTTTTTTCCCTGACTCTTTTTTTTTTGTTGTTGTTGTTGTTGTTGTTGTTTTAATTTCCTGATGCTAAAGGGAAATCCTTTTAGCTCTTGAATGACTTTCAAATGAGATGTGCACCCAAATCTTAAGAATCTCTAAGTTTTTGTTTATTTTCATAATACTCTGTATGTCTGCCCTGTGGCAGAGGACTCACCGGAAGAGGCTTTGGGTAAGGACCGAGCTAATGCTCTCTCCATTGCTGAGGCCCTTTCCTTAGCATAGAACTCCTTTCTTGACCTGATTTTCCATCTTAGTTCTTAATTGGAACGACAAAAAGGACTTCAGTAGTCACCTGATACCATTAATGTCTTTGAGTTGCATCAGTGTTTTGCTTGAGCAGTAATCTGTGTGAAAGCAAAGTTCACTCAGTCGACAGAACTCGCAGGTCTCCTGTGTGCTGGGTTCTCCCCTGGATCTGTGGATGCCATGGGCAAAGATCTGATCCCTTTCACAAGGAGTGGAACTTGTCTCTGTGGAGTGATTGTCCGGTGTCGCAACAGCTCGGGTGACAAGCTTGCTACCTAACCTCAGTGGTCCCGGAGTTTCTGCTACGTGAACTTCTGTTTCATAGCAGACCTGGTCTTTCTGGAACCAGAGAGCACTGTTTGCCGCTGAGTTGGTGCACACAGAAGCTAGAGTGCGGGTGTGCTGGCTTTTTGCAACTAAGCGTGCAGCATGCAATCTGACCCCCAGTTAGGATTCCTACTGGGGTACAGGGGAGCACTGGTCTGCACAGCCATTCCCTTGTGTCTGAGTTGGGGCCCCCTCTGTTAAGATGTCTTGTAAGAAAGTCTTACCAGGGCTCCCGAATTTGGGTAATGCTTTTCTCTTGACATCATCCAAATGATTCATCAAAACCTCAGGTAAGCCCCAGCAAGCCCGCAGAGTTGCTTCTCTTTCATGATATCAGTCCTGCAAATGTCACCGAACATCTCCTTGGGCCCCGGGCGGCACTGGTCCTTCACCCACATTGGGGAGAGTGATATTTTCCACCCCTTGATTGGAAGCATGGATGCGTCCCTGTAAATCCCACGGGAGCTGACACCACCCTTTAGCTCCAGCCCAGTATTTGGTAAAATAAACTGAACTTGGGGGGAGGGGGTGCACAAAGATCTTGACCCTGGCCACTTTGAAAATTGAAATGGCTTGGTGAAGAGTTGCTGGGAAGAAAGCTTTAAAACTGACCTTCCTTGTTTTAATTTTAGAATTTAAATATTGGAAATTTAAATGTTAAAAGTACTATCAGAAACCTTCACCTCATGGTGACCCCAAGTGTGTGGATTTGGCCATCTAATAAGAAGCATGTTATAAGTGTAGCTTCCTAGTTAATTGCCTTGTATTACGGATCCAAAATTGGTGTCCCTAGTCCATTTGGTACCGAGTTCCGGTGACGAATGCGTGTGAGCTCCCTTTTGGACAGCCCCTCCGTGACTGCTTGTCTTGGAGAGTGCCAGACCACCCTGGCGATTTGGCTTCCCTTGAACTCAAATGTGCACCACTGCGGTTGGTGTATTCCATCACCCAGATGGGGACACTGATGCATCTTCCGTGTGGCTGTCTTCTGGATATGTCAGGCCATCCGTTGTGTTAATTAAGTGACCAAAAGTCGAATGTATTTTATGTAAAGCCCCTCAGATGATCAGTGAAATGAGTTAATAAAGAAATAAATACTTTGGAAGTTCAGGGAGCGTTCTTCAAAGGAGTTCCAAATGCCATCACTTAGGCCAGGCCATGTGACACGTCTTAAGGGTATGTGTGATGTGTCCCTTCTTGGTGAACCCAAAGCCAGTTACCCTCCTAGGAACGTGGTAGTGGGGTACGTGCTGTACAGATGGTTTTTCCACAGGAAAGTGGAATGCTGCCTTAGGGGTGAGGAGGACTGTGTGTGTTTGCTTGGGTTTCTTTGCTGTTTTGCTCTTTGTTGTCATTTCTGGGATGTTGGGGATTGAACTTGGCCTCGAATGTGCTAGTCAAGTCCTCTACCGCTGAGCTCCGCCCTGGCCCTTGTTGCTTTTCTAAACAGCTCTGGGCAAATAATGGTGGCACGGATGTTCTGCAGGTTGTTCGGTGCCTGTCACTCCATTCTGCACTGGCAAATAGGTGGTGTGTGTCATACGTGGATTTTTTCACTGTACCCAAGCAAAAAAGGAGGGGAATATGTGTGTGTTGGCAGGTGGTGTGCTTAGTACTGTTATTACATTCAGAGGCTGTGGCACATTGCATTGTTATTTCCACAGTACATGCGATGTTGGAAGTGCTTGTTGAGCATCTTGAATCTAGAAATCTGATGGTGGTCAGGGTGGCTCTCGTTTCTCTTCTGAATATGCCGAGATCTAGACTAGAACAGAAGCAAGTGCGGTGCAGGTATTTCAACTACAAGTGGATTGGTCTAGAGTATATTGAAATAAGTTCAACGAACAGCATAGGAGTTACAGCCCACCTTTGGTGGAAGACATCATGGGGCACAGCCTGTCTCTTTTTGCTTTGCACCAGATAAACCCAAAGTGAAACAGTCCAGTTTACCTTCTGCCTTTGGTAGACTTACTCCGTATGACTCCACTCTGCCAAGTCAAGCCAGCAATCTAAAGTTGTTAGACCTTCCTTTTCATCTGTTTGGACTGCTAGGTTTCCCGCAGAAAAACTCTCAGCATGATAGTGGTATTGAGCAGGTCCTGGTCACCATTGTCCTAAGTTCTTTGCTTGGGACGCCTTGACTCAGTGATGTAGGTGTAGTTATCCCCATGACTCAGATGAGGAATTCTGGACCAGGGAGGCAGCCTGCTCAGTAGGATTTAGGCAGTGAAGTCTGACTTCCGAGCCTGGGCTAAGCCTGCCTGCCATAGTGCGGTGATGTACATCGTGACATGTAGGGGCATCCAGTGGAGAGTCCTTGAAAACACTTTTCACCCAGACCCCTCCCTGAGGTATGCTTCCAGGGGAAAGATGGGCAAGAATAAGCATTTTGCCGTTTCTGGAAGTAGCAAATCAGAGTTCACCCATGGAGCAGCTCATCTCGGTACTGGGGACCGTCATTCTGTGATTGCGGGGAGGGCGGTCAGTGTTTCGTGGGGCGAGCAAGCAGTTTGCAGAGGTGGTGTTAGGACACAAACCAGCTGACTAGGATCTGGGTGTGCTTAGGAGAGGAGGCCAGGGAGACACCACAGCCGAGCGCCAGGGGCCCACACTGCTGAAGAAGCCCTGGGCACGTCCTGCTGAGAAGGAACTCTCACCATGGCGGGGTCTCAGTGGTGAGAGATGCCCTAGGAAGGAGACCGTGGCATAGGTAGTGGGGGGCTCTCCTCTCTTTGTCCCTTTCATGTGGATACCCTCCTTTAACATGGAGAGTGCCTGCACAAAGGAAGACTCCTGTGTTGGCCACTTCTGGCTAGAAACTGCATGCATGTGTGTGTCTGGGGAATTTGTTTTTGCTTTGGATTTCTGCAAGGCCAGTGCCTTGGAAAACAGGTCCATTGTTACTCGATGTAATAGGTTATTGTTATTTTTTTACTATCCTGCTAAGTTGGTATAATTATCTTCTGGGGTGACCCTCAGACCGAGTGACCTATGGTGCTAGAGATGTAGAGGCAGCAACAGAATGGCTCTAATTACGAGCCATAGCTTTAAGATCTGTCCAGATCCAAGTGAGATAACCTCCAGGAAGTGTTATTTGTTGTATTTTTTTTTTTTCCTCTTAATGGTACTGGGGAGGGCACTCGGGCCTAATGCATGCCCAGCAACCTGAGCAGGTTATGGAAATGGCAGCTCTCGAATGGAGATGCCTACTTGAGGTCTGTTTCCTGTTTTTGTTGGGTTGGTGGAGGAGGATGGTTTTGAAACTAGTAGCAGATAGAGAATGTAAGCCTGGCGTGGTAGTTTCAGCAGGAGAGCAGTGAGCAGAGGTCTGCACCAGGAGGCATCCTGTGTATACTTTCCTTCTCAGATGTGGAATATCACCCTCGGCAAGCCTGTGCCGGTCACCCTGCCTTAACACCTACACCGGGTATGGGTCTGGTGTAAAACTCGCCAGTGCCTTCCACCAGCAGGCACCCAGGAGCTGCAAGTGGGAAGCGACAGGGGAAAGAGGAAGTAGTGGCAGGGTCCCCGAAGGGTTTGCCACGTGGAGGGGGGCGGGTGACAGTACTTCTGAGCAGAAGGAGTAGTGCAAGTACAGGCCCTGGAGTGTGCAAAACTGAAGCTTCTTTGGGCACAGGCTGGGACAAGAAGTAGAATGTGGCTGGAGGGTGAGGTTCGGGGGTGTTGTGGAGTCGGTCGGCAGACGTGTTGGCCTGCAGACGCAGACCAGGCCTTGGCTGTGTAGGCTGCCGTGGGCCATCAGGTGCTTTGAAGCAGGGCTGTGATGTGAGCAGACTTTTGTTTCCAGAGAACACTGTAACCCTTTAAGAAAATTAGGCAGGAGAGGCAACATCATGTTTAGCAGAGTATATAGCATGAACTGAGTCTGGTACCCTTTTCAATGATATTATCACCTTCCTCCACCTTTTCAAAAGGATTTTTCAGCTTGGTGTTAAGAGCTGCCTCCAGAGACATTGCACAGTGATATCTGACGGCACTGGGGTTGCTCAGTGGTATAGAACGTCTGGCCAGCGTGTGTCAGGCCCCTGGGTTCCTCCTCAGGGTTACCCCTCTCCCCAACAAAAAAAAAAAAACAAGCAAGCAAAGAAGGAAGGTGGGAACATTTGCTTACAGCAAGTAGAATTCAATTAGATAATATTTAAACTTCCTTAATTATACTTTACTAATTGGCACTTATTTAAGCTCATCAGAGAGCAGACGTCTTTGTAAGAGAAAGATTCATTACTTTTCCTTCAAGTATATTGGCAGGCGGACACCAGCTAGGACTGGGAAGCCAGCAGGCCGCTGGATAATTTGCAATCGTGGTGGGGGGATGGGGGGAGGTGGCTTCAGGGGCCTCCGTGGAAACAGAATCTGTTCCTAAGATCCAGCTGCCGTACGGCTGTTGCCAGCCGCCTGCTCACCTGTGTAGCCTGTGTCCCTGCCCCGGTGATGGTGAAGGTGACGGCCACAGCTCCGCAGCTTACGTGCTCTGTGGGTCCATCTTCCTCACTGCAGATGAGGCAGTCAGGAGAAGGGAGCCCTGTGTGCCCACGGCTTGCAAAATTGGGGTGGATGTGACTGGAGTCAGATAGCAGGCCCCAAAGACAATTAGCGGCTTCGTAATTACTGCAGAGACACAATATTCCCTTGTACTTTTAGGTGTTCAGAGTCCTCTGTCCTCTGGGGAGGAAATTAATTTTTTTATAGGTCTGACTTTATGCTTTTCAAAGCCTGTACTCGGGGACTCGAGGAGTCAGCTGGGAAGGTTAGGAAATGTGGAGAGTCCCCTGTCGATTTGGTGGTTTGGACAGAACACAGAGCTTCCGATTAATCGTTTTCATCACTAAAATTAAGTGATGTAGTTTATGGTTTTATCTGTTGTTGTCAAAACCTGTTGTTTTGTTTTTGTAATGTGTTCTATCATTTGAACTAGAGTTGTGTAGGAGAAAGTGATGTACTCATCAGCCAAAGTGGGGCTTTGGGGGACCGGGAAGAGAACCTAGGGCGAGACTGCTCTGTGGGTTCCTTTTGCATGTGCCACCATCCTGGGAAGGGGAAGAAAGCACCAGTTAGGCCCATGTGTAATGGTCGCAACCACCTGATGAGGTGTGGCTGGGTCCCTGCCCACTTTTTTTTTTTTTAAGATAGGACACGGAGGCTTGAAGGTGTTTATGTTTCCGAGAGATCATGCAGCTAGTGACAATTTACCAACCAGGAAGTTTCATGACCCTTTCCCACAGTCTGGATCGACCCCTCACCCTTTTGGCTGTGGTCTTAGGGATGGAACCAGGGTCTCAGACATGTTGGACAAGTTCTCTACTGCTGAGCCTTGCCACCAGCCCAAGAGTTGTTCTTTGTGCTATGGATAATGTCCCTCTGCCTTGGTACCTGGAGAGTTCCTACCACTCAATTCGTTGGTCTTGATTTTTCCCAGTCTGCTTCCATCTAAGCACTCTTTGATTGCCTCCACCTTCAGGTGAAATACCCCTTCATTGAGCAACTGCCGTGTTCAGGACACTTGGTCCAGGCATGGTGGAGCATGGTGGTTCTTGCCTTCAGGGAGTTTACGTTATGAAAGGAATTCAAAGTGCGTGCGGACCCTGAGCCAAGTTCCCGTGGGAAGGCCGGGATTCACGGAAGCTCATGGGACTGGCTCTGCACTTCCAGGAAAAGCACACATGGCATGAGGTCCCAGGGGAGATGTGAGGTCAGTTGGGAGCCCAGGGTGTAATTTGGCGTTGAAGATGATGTACTTGAAGATGATAGGGTTGGAAGGTTTACATGGGAATGGGTGGGGTAGGGCAGAAGTCAACCTTCCCTTCTGTAAATCACCGGGAGTGTTAGGTGTTTGAGCAGACAACTGACAGGTTTGCCTGCAGTGACCTTGGCGACATCCTGAGAAGGAGGGGGACATGTGCTTTGGTAGCCACCAAGGCTCCCTTTACTGTGCTTCAGGCCCAAGGCGGGACGCGCATCCCACGGTAGCTGGTGCAGGATGGACTGAGGGCCTTGTGCAGGATCTCGGAGTTGCCTAAAGCTATTCGCTGATGTACACACACAGGAAGGCTTTATTTCTTTACAGCCATGGACTTGTTGAAAAGCTGAATCACATCCTCTGGCTCAATGTTTGACTTCGTGGCTACCAATTCCAGGCGAGCCACCTTTGAGAGAGGTGACGTCCTATTATAGGAAAGGCGTGGCCCGGCAGCTGGACACTTGAGATTCCAGCTTGGCCCTGACCCCCAGGGTTTTGGTTCATATCCCTTTGATCTGGAAGGCTCCTTTGGGTGCATGGCGGTGGATGGGCTCTGTAGAAAGCCCCCGGGCCCAAAGCTTTCTGCATATCTGAGCCCTGGGACGTGGTGCTGAGTGGCGTGCTGACCTGTCAGGGGCCCGCTCAGAGCCCTGCGGACCTGCCATGGTCCCGGTGTTGTGGTCCTGGCATTTGAGCCCATCTGTTGCCTCCACCTCCCCAAGGAGAGAAGTGTTCCCCTCACCTGCTCTGTTTGGGGCCAGACGGAGGCTGGATGTATATGGCTTTTCCTGAAAATTCCCCCAAATCCTTCTGATCCTCCCCAGCCAATGTGCCTTCCTCTAAAGACCTGCAAAGTAGTAGCAAATCCCTTCCCATTGCTCTCCTTGCTCTCTTCAGCCCTCTGGTAAAGCTGGAAGTGCCTGAAAGAGAAGCAGCCAGAGCCAGGGCCTCCGTAATCCACACACTCGGCACGTCACCCTGGGTGACTCAGACTCAGTTGTGTTTGTCATTTCACAACCACCTGCATCTGGGGGCAGACCCTGTGCCCAGCGCCTAGTGCTTCAGAGCACAGCGTTCTGCCTGGGGACAGCTTCTCCCAGCTCTTCTCTCTTGAGCTGTGGCCAGCCCTGTCCCCCTCCCCATTTGTGATGCTTTTTCATAGTCCTTTTTAGGAAGCAAAAAAGTAGCATCATGCGTCAGTTGCCTCAGAGGTTTTCTATGTGTTTTTCCCGTAGCCCTCCCAACAGGCTTGTCAAGTTGGTATAATTGTGGTCATTTTGGAAATGTGGGAGGTGGGATTTGGGGAGATTGTCATAATCCTCTCAAGTTATGCCCTTATTATCTAAGAGACACTGTGACCCCTGGTTTTGTAGTTGATCTCATGTAACCTTTACCATCCACATTACAAGGTGGTTATGTCCATTTTACACAAGAGAAAGCTGGGGCTAAGAGTTATATAACTTGTCCAAGGTCGCTGCAGCTCATGAAGGCTTAGAGTCAAACCCAGACCAATGGATTCCAACACAAATGCTCTTAATTTTTTTTTCTCTTCTGCATTTGTTTAAGTAAAACTTTTTCTCCTTTGAGGCTGGCAAAGCTGACGTCTTCTGTTGGCTTTGATTTGATTTCTAATGCTTTTTCCACTGTTAAATGGTGAAGAAAGGGAGCTAATATTTGTCAACCTAAGAATTAGGCACAGGTATTGCCTTTAAAAAAAATCTAGAAAAATCTTTTCTTCATACTAGAGCTTTTGTCTTTAGTAATACATGTTTGCAGTTCATAGCGATCACATTCATCATGGGCAGTGTGGCCATGTGCATAACACATCTTAATTCATTGTTTTTGTCCCCCTCCCCCCCCAACCCTTCTTCCCCTTCCCATGTGCAAAAGCTGTATTTCTGGAGTTTTTTTAGAAAGCATTTTATATTCACTGCCACATCCCTGCACCTGGTGCTCTGTCAGTATTGGATAAAGGAATGGATGAAGCGGGGGTCATTTTACCCACTTGGCAGGTGGAGCCGTTGAGACAGAGCGGTCGGGTGGCTTCATTGGCACACACGGTGGTGAAAACGACTTTGCTTTTCACACCACAGACCTTTAAAAAAAATTTTTTTTTTTACCCATGCAAAATGGGAGTAATCAGATCTGTGTTGTGGGATTATATAAAACACTATAAATACTCACCCGGTGCCTGGTACAGGGTAAACATCCAATAAGTGGCGTTGTCAGTACGGTATTTGTCATGCATGGAGTCTTCTTTTGGCCTGTGCCTTTATGTTGGGCAGAATTGTCCCATGAATTAGTAACCTGAAAATTCACTCGCTACTGAAACCTTCAGAAGAATCTATGTTCCTATCTTTGCTTTACTATCTATCAGGGACTGAGATAGTAAAAATCGGTAAAATCAGTTCAGCTGTACCCTGTGCGAGCAGTTATGCCTGGCAAGGTTTGATTAAATAGTATTTGCATCTTTGTTTACCATCAAGGAGTATTGCACTGCAGAGGGCCTCCAGGACTGTGGTTCCTTTATCCCCCTTCCATCCCTTTAATTTACAGGTGAGGAAAATGAGTCTGGCAGAGGCACAAGGGTAGCGCTGGGTGTGGATTTTGGTTTTTGAGTGTTGGCTGCTGTTAGATGTCAGCACGTCCTCCCGATTCCGGGAGCCCGGAGTTTTGTCCTCTGCGGGCTTGTCTGAACACTGGCGTGGTGGAGCCACGGCTGCTTCTGCTATGATGTTAGTGAGCAGATTATATCAATAATCCGCCACAAGCTGGTAAATCAAGATCACACTGCTGTTCAAACATTCTCATAAAAGGATCACATTCGCTGTAGATAATTGTGAAGTGTGCCATTACTCCCAAGATTACACAGGAAATAGTCCTCAGGATTAACAATTATTTTTCCCATTAGATCTTTGAATTATTTTCCTGCACATATGACTTATAGTCACTGAGGAAAAATCTAAGTATACTGAAAGGAAAAAAAAATGGAAAAGAAAGTCATTATTTACTCCCCGAAGTCTGAGATGACCATTGTAGATAGTTTACTATATATCCCCTTCTAGGTGGTTTTCTATTGGATGCATCCATGTACTACAAAAATGAGATTTGTTTGTGAACAGTAAACACTTTAAATGCCTTTAAATTGCACTGTATCTGTCCAAAATGTAATATGATATGACAAGTATTTTTGGGTGTATTAAAATACTCTTTGACATGAAAATCAGACCATTGTGGGGAGCAGCTTTCTTGGTTGTAAAGCTTGCTGAATAGATAAATAAGTGAATCCCTTGAAATAACTCCCTGGAGGCCCCTTCCCCAGAGAAAGGCAAGTCCTGCATATGAATAACTCCAAGGTCTGATGTCAGGAAAATAATGATCAGTTCTGAACTGCAGGTGGAATTCATTAACTCCAGTCAGGCCATTGTGTGACAAGTTAGAAAGAGGCTTTCTGTTCTCACCTGCTTGGCGGCAGACAGCAATCCAGCCCTGGACACCACCTTCATCTTCTCATTTCGAAGGCGAGAACTAGATTGAATCCAATTGATGAGCTTTTCAGCGTACCACTGAAATGCTCCCTTGGCCTTTTTAAGGCTCTATGGCCATCTGTTAGAGTGGGGACTAGATTTGTCAGCTAGAAGCCTAAGTCCTAAACCCAAGCCCAACCTTGGTTATGATCAATGAAATATTTTGTGCCTTGTTTTTTCCATCTCTTCAATGGGCAGAATGTATGTCTTATAACATAGTCTCAGGAAGTGACGTAATGACTCCCGCAGGCTTAATCAGCGCAAGCCAACAGAAAAACCTTTGTGAGGATGTAAGCTATTGTCCTTTCCCATAAAGGAAAAGTACCATAAATCTAGGGGAAGTCTCAGCATCCTGAAAGCTGCTTCAAGGCAGGCTGCAGCTGAAAGACCATCTAGTGGCATGAGCCCTTCCTCCAGAGACCTCCGTTCTCCTGTGGTTGTATTTTCCTCTTTTTAAAATGGGTACTGGTAGCATATTCTGGTTCTTCACCAGTGACACCTCTTCTGTCACTGTTTTTGGTTTCTGACAGCAGTTGTTGCTGCTTAACTTCCCAAGATGGGGGTAGGAGAGGCAGGTAGCTGTCTCGGACCTGATGTCCCCACATTATCTGAAGGGAGGTTAATCCCATGGCCTGACATGCTGGTGCATGTCTGTAAATCCCAGTGCTCTGGGAGCCTGAGGCAGGAGGATTGCAAATTCCACCACAGCTTGGGCGGTTTAGAGAGACTTTGTCTCACAATTTTTAAAATGCCAGATGCAGTGGCACATGCCTATAATCCCAGCACTCAGAGAAGGCTGAGGCAGGAGGATCGCTGTGAGTTGGAGACCAGCCTGGGCTGCATAGCAAGACCTTGTCTTGGTTCCACCTTTTTCTAGGAGTAAGTATTTTGTTTTCATTTTAGGCATTTAATGTGGTCTTTGTTTCAAGCTTGTATAGCCTTTTCGAGTTGCTGTAGGGACCCTGCAATGGTTTCTTAGGGAAGGAAAGTGGACAGTAAGTACCTGTGAGCTGAGGGAAGCCGGTACCCCTCAGAGGTTATTTTATTTGGGTAGTCTACAAATACCAAAGCTGGATTTTCACAACACATCACAGAGAATGGCTTCCATGAAATGGACCTGGTGTAAGAGGTGGCAGGTGACTAAAGGAGCAGCCAGCCTCCCTTAAAATGCTGTGGCCACCTGTGCAGTGAGACCAGCGTCTCCACTGACTGATGCTCAGTGGGGTGAGGCTCGCCGCCTGGCCCAGGCGTAAACCTTCCAAACGTGACTTTAGGAATTCCAAAGCAATGTTGCCATTCCTGATCCAGCAGAAGTTTGAATTGAAATGGGTCCCCATCTATGCCTTCTCTTTTGCTTTTTATTGATGTCCATAATTATAGTTTTTTAAAAGCTAGAAATGAACTATAAGTGATATCTGAAGGATTTTCGTTTATCGCGAAGCATAGTTTAATTTTCTGGGGTTTTTTTTTTTTTTTTTTTTTTTCCTTGACAAGCTTGCTCCAGGTTCCAGCAAGTAGGTAATATGGAGAAAATGGAGATGCCTGAGCTCTTTGTAAGAGATATTATAGGGGAGAAGTTATGAATGTATAATAAACTTAGGAATAACATAGGTAAAGTTTTCTCTGAATCTGCCCACCTTCTTGAACAGAAGAAAGGGTGATTTTTAGGCATAATAGTGCACAGAGTAATGAATAAGAGCCTCTAAAGACATGTAAATCAATAAACAGAGCATAAACATCTTTATTCAAAATGAATTGAGTTCTGAAGCCCAATGCTTTCAAGAGCGCAGGATTAACAAGTGGCTCTTAAAAGCCTGTCGTTAATCAAACATGTGTCGCCTTCAGGATTTTATTAAAAAGGTATGCATGCACCAGTTCATGTTCTCCTTCCGCGAGCGCCAGTGAAACAGAAACTTGACAGAAATCTGGAGGAGGGGGCAGACAAAGCCACCCTGGCACCTGGCCTCCTCCTTTTGCTTCCTTTCCCAACTCTGCCCCTCTGAGATGTTCTTCCAGAAGACAGAGGAAGCTGCTGAGCTTGGGGTCATCACCCTGGAACTGAGCGACGGGAGTGGCCCAACACTGGGAGTTCCTTCCCCAAAGCCCCGAGCTGACTTGTCACTTTTCGCTGTTGTCAGGAGGTGGGCAGTACTGTCCCAACTTTCCCAGAAGGCCTGGCGAGGGCAGGCTGGAGCAGGAAGGGTCAGAAAGAGTGCAATGCCCTCTTTGATGCTGCTCCCTGCCCCTGGGGTGTGGGGAGCTGGGGCTAGGAAGTTGGAAATCCCGAGGAGAGTGTTGGGGGTACAGACCAGGCTGTGTGTGGTTCCTACACTGTGGTCGACTGTTGGCATTCGGGGAATGCACTGGATAAATTTATAGTGTGCTATCACGAGTATGATGATGTGCATGTGTATTTTAGGGTGCCAGATACATAGGCAAATAAAACTTCAGAAGCCAAATGCTCAGGTAGTTGCTGTGTTGCTGATGAATTGAAACCAGCCCCGCTGGCCCAGCTGTTGGAGTCATTTGCTGGAAGTCCTCTAAGTAGCAATTTTGTTTGGTGTCCCTAAACAGAAAGCACTGGAAAGGTGCAGCCCTGGAAGAAGAAGGGGGAGAAGGCTGTGGGTGAGCTTTGCTCTGGTGCTGGACTGGGAGGGTGGGAGCCCCCTCACCCAGCCTGGCTCCTCCTCTTTCTCTCTGGGCCCAGGAGCTGCGGCCCCAGGGTTCAGCGTGGCTGCCTGATGCGAGGCCCAGGGCTGGATTTCAGAGTCTTCTCAGTAGTTTCCCGTGTCATCAGTCATCGCTTCCAGAGTTCCTTTTCCTTTTCCAGGGTACCCAGTTTAACCGTTTAGCTCCTTTTCAGTAGCTTTTTCCACTCCCTTCTGCCCAGTCGGGAAGATGAATAGTGTGAACTGATTTACTGTCACTGCAAAAAAAAAAAAAAAGAACATTAGTTAATTAGACTTTTACACTTCAGTCAGATGGTATTAGACACCCTTTGTGCTCTTTAACTCAAGGATGTTAAAGACCTAAATCTTTGAGGAAAAAACAAAAAAAGAAGAAAAGGGACAGGCACTTTTCCAGTTTAGGCTGCATGTTGGTCCACGGTAATTCGGCATTTGTCCCGTAGTTTGGACCTGATAGAAAATGCCAGTTACTGTGGTATTTAACTGACATCAAATTCCCGTCCAAATAATTCAGTTGGGCCCAGCCTTCTCTCTTAATTGGTGGGAAGGAAAATTTAGGCACACACCCAGAAAAAGGAGGAAACTGTTACTTTTGTTGGACATTTAAAAATTTTATTCCAAAGGATCTGAAGAGCACACGTTTATTTTTTAAATTAACTGCCCATTTGAGCTTTTTAAACAACAGTAACAACCAGAATCTAGAACCTCCTCTAAAACTTGAGCCCCTCAAAATGATTGGCTTTTGTAAGTCTTCAGTAAGTGACAGTTTAGTAATCGTTGCTGTCTTTTAGAAGTTATGCATTTATTCTGGAAATGGACAGCTTTCTAGGCTACAGGCAGATTTTTTTTTTTTAAAATCTGGAAACTCATAAAGAGGTTAAGGTACCAAGCAATTTAAAAACCAATATATAGTGGCATAGTAAAAAAAGAATGGCAGGCTGGTTTGGTAAGAGTAATTAGAGGAAACATTTTTGTTTTGTTTTTTTAAAGCAACTTCTTCCGAGTTGTTGGCAGAGGTAATCCTCAGTGACAAGAGTATAGTTTACCTTATTCATGGGGTATCTAAAACAATTCCAAAAATAATTGAAAGATTTTTTTTTTTCCTGATCGGGGCACATCCTTATCCCACTTTCAGCCTCACTCACTTTGTGTATGGTTTCTAGCCAAAGGTTCCCATGTTGGCGAGTGCTTCATTCTTAGCACTGAACTGCTTTTTTTGGTGCACTGAATGAATTTAATATGTTAACACTCCTGTACAGCCCAGAATTGCTTGGCTGCCCCTTGCCCTGCCTGCCTGGTACTGGCTGAAAAGGTACCATTGTTTGTTCTGCAAACACTGGGTGATGTTTGTTTCCAAGGTGACTGATTCTATTGCTGCTCTTTAAGCAAGGGGGGGGTGGGGTGGAGGAGGAGAAAGTTGCCTTTGAACACCTGAGAGTATCCCCTTCTGGATAGTGTGTGTGTGTGTGAAAGTTGAAATTTTATTTTAACAGAGGTTATGAGCGAAAAAGGAATAGTGTGGCAGTGGAAGAAAAAGACCTAAGTTCTGATGCTGAATTCAATAGAGTGAATGTAATGGCATGAAGTGTTAGAATTAAAAACTGGACCAGACTGAAGTTAGCTGTTTACATTTAGAAAACTAAAGAGTTAAGGGGAGGAAAAATAGTTTAGATAGCTGAAATTTTTTTTCATGAAATAGTTCCTCAGCTATTATATATCTATATGGCTGCTGAGGAAAAATATTTGAAAGTATAATTACCATTAGTTATGATAAGGTAGGTGGGCCTTTTAGGTTCTGTACAAAACTTTTTTTTTTTTTTTAGAAAAATCTGTGGAGCCATTGAGGTTTCTTTGTGTCAAAAAAAAAAATCGAAAGAGATAACATAGATGAAAAGCATCTTTTCATGGACAATATGTATTAACTTATTAAACTGGAAACTTGCATTTCACTTGAGTGAGAGATTTTAGATTTCAAAATAGAAAAAAAAATTACTTCTTGGTCCACTCTCCCCCCCCATAGTACCATGGATGCTGTTAACAGAACTTTGCCTTTTCACTCCTATCAGTTTAGTACAGTTCATGCACAGGTTTCAGTAAACATTAACCACTTTTATCAGGGCTTGCAGTGTGCTGAATGGTTAGCAAAGAGTGTTCTGTAAGAGACAGATGAAATTGAGAGAGTCCAAGGTCACATGGATATTGAATTTTTTTTTTAATTATGGAGAATTTAGGAGAGAGAAATCAGGTTTCATACTCCAACAGTCCTCAATGCGGACCTGCTCCAAGATCACTTGGCCTAGTATTTTCACACACATTTGCTCAGATGCTCCCCAGGAGCGGCAAGAGAAGTGATTTTTGCTGGTTTTTCTTTTCTGTCATAATTTTTAAAAGGTCATCTTTGTTCAGGACATCTTCTAAGATGAGTCTCAAGGCCCCCTCAAAGGAGGAAGGCAGTGTTATCTTGTTATTCTGAGGAGCCAATTCCGTGTTAAGAGAATTTCACTTTTATTCCTTTTTCAAGGATAATTCGAGATGGCCGTCTGATGGTCAGTTTGATTTCCCCAACTAGTACAGTAACTCACAAACCAAATGCTGCAAATATAGAATAAAAATGCAAGCTTCTGGTATCCTGTAATCTTCCCAAACTTTTGCCTCTCTGGATCATTTTGGAAAATAGGAATGTGATTGGTGTTTATTTTTCATGCAGAGAGCGTGCCCATCTCGGACAGGGCTGGCATTAAGAGCCCGTCTTCCAGTGCCGTGCGTGGTGGTCCACGCCTGTAATCCCAGCACTCAGGAGGCTGAGACAGGTGGATCATTGTGAGTTCGAGACCAGCCTAGGCTACAAAGTGAGCTCACAGCCTGAACTGCATAGCAAGACCCTGTCTCCAAAAGACAAAAAGGAAAAATGTAAAGAAAAAAAAAAAAAGGCCCGAGCCCGTCTTCCTGCCCCTCTGAGTTGCTCTGAGGCAGTGTGCCTCATTTAAACTCGAAGCCCGCGGTTTAAGCTTCGGAAGCGCAGTGGGGTCCTGTGCCCTGGCCGGGTCGCCGCACCACCTGACCCTGCAGCTCTGCTGCTCCCACCGGTGAGCGGCGGGCATGGGCAGGACGCCTTCCTTCCGTGATGGGCGTGCTCGGGGTGGCTGCCGCCGTAGTCCGCGAAGGCAGTGGGAGCAGCCGCAGGGAGCACGGAGCCCGGGACAGGGTCTACGGTGACTGAAGAAGCTGAAAGTGATGGCCAGGTCAGCTGGACAGCGAGGCTCTGCACCGGCCCGAGCCGCTCTGCTGCTCTACCGCTCGCCCCGCCTCCACTCCCGCAGTGCGCACCCCGCGAGTGGGCAGCCGGGCCGCCGGTCAGGGATGCGGTCGCTGATTGGCTGGTTGGCCGTTGGGGGCGAAATGAGGGCGGAGTTCGGTGGCTCTCGTAGGGGCGGCCTTCGCCTCGAAGGCGTAGCTTCCTCAGACCTTGGCGGCCCCGGCAGTGCGGCACTTTTGTCACTTAGGGTCTCAAGCAACAGCAGCTGATCGACGAAAGGTTTTCAGGCGCCCCATTAGCCGCTGGGTTAAAAAAAAAAAAAACTCAACAGTTGGAAAATGAGTGTGCTGTGAGCGAAGCTGCCCTCTTTGGTTAATTTACCTCCTGTTCAGTGTGGGACATTTCTGCAGGAGGCGCAAGCTTGTATTGATTTCCCAGAACAAGTCCCTGCTGTTTAAACCCCGGGTGTCCCTGCTGGCTGTTGTGGAGGGAAAGCGGCACGTGGCCCCACAAAGCCCGCAACAGGTGGCGGGGAAGCAGCAGCCGCCGCGCGACACCGCGTGATACCCACGGTGAGGCCGAGGCTGCAGAGTGGCCCGGGGTGGCCAGGCCACCTCCCGCCGTGACCTCGTGTGGCGTGGGCCCCACGGACGCTGCCGTGTGCCTTGTCTCCCCGTTCCCGGGAGCAGAGCCCCCCTCCCTTCCTTATCCACGCGCTGTTTCCTGTCTCCTCCCAAGATCAGCGCCGTCCAGCTGGGATGCCACATCTTGATGTTCTCAGGACGCCAAGTGCATCACTATGGGGACACCAGCCGCGCTACTCCTGATGGCCAAAGGCCACCTGCCGTGGAGATGCCTTAAGTGTGTCCTGTCCTACTCTGGCGTGCCCCAGGCCAGCCTCGCCCCCATGCAGTGCCCTGTGAGCTGGCACCTCTGCGTCCTGTGACGAGGACAGAGCCCCTCTGGAGCCAGGGGTACCCACACTGCACCAAGGACGTGTCCCCCCAGCTCTGCGAGGCGCTGTCGTATTCAGTGGCTCTGTCACATGGCCTGGTCTCTCCACTCTTGGACTTGCCTCCTTTTTGTCTCGCCGGAGCAGAAGCTTCTGTGTACCTCATAAGGCAGGTCCCCCACCCCGGGAGATTCAGATCCAGCGCCTCTGGGTGAAGGCTGGAGTTGCATATTAGGGTTGGAAACTTCTGATGAGACGGACAGGTCCATATCAGCCACTGGGATTTTTCTGGAACAGTACTGCTGAGAAGGTTAGGAAATGCTAAGGAAACCCTGACATTCTCCTGTGTGATGCCAGCTCGCTGCAAAGCTGAGCTCCTGTTAAACAAGGTAATAATGTAGGACTTGCGCTAGAACCCCGGAGGCCTTCTGCACTGGCAGGTGTAAATGCCACTAATCCCATTAATTTTTTAAGAAGTTGGAGTTGTGGCAGAATTATCAGGGATGCTGAGTAGCTGGCACCAGATGTGTCTTTTGTTGAGGCTGAGGGAGACTGTCACAGGTGATCAGGCTGTGGACGTTGAATGCCTCGATCTGAGGCTGAGGGTCTTGGGGTGCTGAGTGTCTTCTTTCAGAAGGGAGGGAAGGGTGCAGACACCGGTTTCTAGCCTGCTTTTCCCTCACTCAGGCTCTCGGAGTATTATCTTCTGCGGAGGTGTTGACTCAATTATCATTAGGTCCAGCTCCTGTGAGGAGAGGGTAAATGGTACTTGGGGCCTCTTTATCTAGACTGTTTTTGCCACAGTTGCTGAAGTGACAGCCTGTGTCTCTAACTGAATTCAGCCCTTTTTTTCACTCTTCTGTGGCACAACAGGGAAGTCAGCCGCTCATCATGTCGGGTGCAGACTTTACAGCCTCTGAACAGCCTTTGCGTTTGCAGTCTATGAATGCACCATTTGTTGTTTGGAGCACAACTGTCAGATACAACTGGCCCCGCAGCCCACTCTGCCTTCGCCCAGTGAGCATCGCTGTGGCTTCTTTTTTTTTTTTTTTTTTTTGCATAGGCCGAATTTTTGCTTTAAATACCCCCATTTTGTCCACACCAGGATTTCTTTGACCCAGTTTACATTATTAAAACATCAGTTTCAGAATTAAGGTTTTAATTTGGTCCCGAATATAAGTATTTTAGTTTATTAAAGGGGGAGATTGTTTTCTGGCTTGTTTTGTGTAGTATATGCTTTTAAAAAAACAACTCTCAAAACAGCAGTGTAACTTTGAAATTGTATTTTAAATTGACTTGAACCTAGTTTTATTTTTATTTCTAGGTCATTATGTTTCTACTTGACCATTACACATCATCTCTTTGTCATTATCGCTTTTGGCTTGAAATTCAAGGTAGATCTTAATTTTCTTATAGCAAAATATGAATGTATGAGGTGATGTGTTAATTTGCTTGATTTAGCTATTTTCCAATATATAGGTATATCAAAATTATACACTGTACATATATACAGGTTTTGTGGTTTTTTTTTTTTTTTGCAGTGTTAAGATTAGTGTAGTCAATGGCTCCACCACAGAGCTATACCCCCAGCCTGACAAATTTCATCAACTTTATCACAATTGAAAATGTATTAATTAAAAAATAAGAGGAGATGTCAAAATCACAATTTGCAATGTAATATTCTCAAATATTTCTATTGATAGGTAACTTTATCATTTACTCCACTTGAAACAAAGTCTCCTTCAAATGTGATACCATTCATGTTAAGAGTTTTTGTTTTGTCTCTGTACATTTTTTGGCCCTGTGTAATTATAAGTGTGGTGTTATGCAGTTGTCTACTTTGCTGTCATTAACTTGCATCTTTTTCTTCCATGCTTTTACCTCTATAACAGCTGCACAAAGTTGTTATAATACTACTGAGCCTATCCTGGGCTAAGGAAATGAATCTCTGCTAATAGGACCATCAGCATCCTATAGCAACCAGCTCTGCAGATCCCGACATCTAAATCTTCCATAAATGAAGCAGTCCTCTGCTGAAACCACAGAAGCTTTCTGTCGTTGAGTCTTTATCTGTTGTCTTTCAAACAGAGTCTCTGGGTTCCATTTGTGTTTTTGCTCAAATTGACATATCCTAAGGCATTCAAGAGGAAAAGCATAATCTTTTGAGGGAGTCGTTTTTCTTTTCCACTTCACCATCTAGAGGGAAAGAGGTGTCTTTTTGTGAAGATTAAGCCTCCCACTACCTGAGGAATCCTTAAGGTTGATGAGAAGACAAGGCAGCAGCAAGCAGCAGGTTAGGGGAAAATGGAGCTCCCGTTTTAATGCTTCCTTGGCGGTCCGTTCTTGCTTTCAGAGCATGTTTTATGTCTGCTGTGGTCCACGTTTGGGTGCTTGGTGTTGATCTGGGCCTTTTAAACCGTGTAAAGTTTCATTGGACTTCTCTTTCTTTGCCAAAGTTTCTGATGTGAATAATTATGTGTGTGGCTTAAAATGGCAACTGAACCATCACCAGGAATTCTCACCAGGTGGGAGCAGCTTTTCCTGTATCAGAACCACCCAACCACCTCCTCGGGCTCAGTTGATGCCTCTGCTGCTAAGCAGGTACTTTTCCGTTCTGTCCGTTAACCCTAGACATGCCTGATGGCAAGCAGAAAGGAGAAGTACTTTGTGCTTCGTGTTTCCATAGTGCTTTGTTCAAGTGCATGAAAGCTGGGCTAGCCCAGCTGAACCCCAAGTTCACCCATTTTAGGGGGAGAGAAAGAGAGCTGGGAGCCAGAAGTTCCTGGGGCTTGACAGTTTCCACAGGGACACTGGCTCCAGTAGCTGCCAGTGAGGGTGGCTGCTGTGGGATCAGAATTGGAGGGATGAGTTCAGACTCTTTCTTCGGGACTTTTCTCTGTGTATCTGCCTTGAATTGTCTGTCCGGCGTGGGGAAAGGCAGAGGAAAGAGAGAGGGGTTGCTGTGTGCATCCATTCGCGAGAAAGGAGTTAAAAGAACATACCGCAGAACAGGTTGGGCAAGACTGTTAAAGCCAGTGATGAAGCCTTCCCTCTTCCTCTCCCGCCTCCTCTGCCCCCACTTCTCCCAGGATGTTAAAACATCTTCAGACTGGCCCCCTCACACGCAGGCCCCCCTCCAGCGTCTGGCTTCCCCTGGCCTCGCCAGCGCCTTCGATGTGAATCAAATACTTTGTGCAGATGAGGAGGAGGCTGTGTGCGTGAGACAGGCAGGCAGCCGGCTGCAGGCCTCAGCCCGGCCAGCTGTTCTCGAGCAGTCGCTGGTGCCCTCCGCCGTGTAACATAGGCCCCATTCAGCGGCAGCATTCTTGAGCGTGCATGTCTGCCTCTGCGGGCCCGCGGGGCGGCCGGCAGGGAGGGGAGCGTGGAGGCGGGGACCGGGGACGGAGAAGGGAGTGTGTGTGTGTGTGTGTGTGTGTGTGTGTGTCACTGCCCAGAGTGCCAGTACGTCGGGAGGTTACTGCCTGAAGCATCCGCAGTCAGCTCAGACTCGTGGGACTACCCGGGGCCCTGAATGCAGAGGAATCGAGCTCTTTGGGATCCGGTTGGGATCTGATATAAGTTCTGCATAGTGTTTGCATCCATTCACTCCATAAACATACCATATATAGTCATGCTTGAGCTCACTATAACACGTCGCGGGGAACCCCTCCTAACGCTCTGCCAGCTCCTTTGGTGCTGGGAAGCAGGCGCACATAGACCATTCCTAGTGTGTGCAGTGTGGCTTGCTGGCATCTTTTTTGGGGGTGGGGTGGGAGAAGAGGTCTTTTTTTTTTTTCTTTTAATCTTTGTGCTATTTTGAACATGTTTCTCATCCTAGTTTTCCTGGCAGTCAGAGAGCTAAAGAACTGTATTGTTACAGAAGGAGAAACCGAATTCCCTGTGTGCATCTGTTTTAGAACAAAAGCCTTGTTTTTCTTTGTAGCTTCAACATCTCGCACATTTTGTGTTTTGTGGTCCCCGGTCTCCTGTGTCTGTGCTTGGACCATCTTTTCCCTCTGTGAATGTGAGCCGTGCCCTGTAATGGGTGCAGCTGATCAGCAGCCGTGGAGAAGTCGCCGTTGTGTACCGTGTGTCTCCTTCAGCTGGCGGGGCAGGGCACAGCTCTCGGTAGGACTGCCGGCAGCCGTTTTCCACTTGGCAGAGCGCGGCCTGTGGGGCAGGGAAGAGGCAGTAACGAGAGAGGAGTGCCGTTGTTGTTTTTCTCCCATGAAACACCTAGGATACTGCGATTCGGCTTGGAGTGGGCAGCACGAGGCACTTGTGGTCCAGATAAGAGGTCTTCTGCCTTCCCCGCTCTCGTTTCCTTTCCTCCCTCCCTCCGGCCGCTCGTATTGCCTTTCTGCTCAGGACATGTTGTATAGATAACCCTTAAGAAAAGATGATTTGCCACGCTGGGATATTAGAGTAAAGAGACAAGATGGGTATTTTCTTTCCCTCGTTTCCTTTCACCGGTCTCCTCAGAGTGAATTATATCTGTGTGTGACAGTTCATTGTACCATCCTTCCCCTTTCCTAAGCTGATAAACCCGTCTCTGTCTGCTTCCATCAAGCCTCTTTGTTTGAGAGCTTCCTAACACAGGGGAAGAACAAAGTGACACTTTTCTTATTTACTGAAGCCTCTCTAAGGCACGTTCATAATGCTCTGTATTATATTTTTATAACTTTTTCGACTTACAGAATTGAACTCTTTCAAGTAGGACAACTTACAAAAGAAATTAAAATTTCCTCAAGAACATGAATGAATTCAAGGAAACACACACACACACTTAAAAAGCTATGCGTGTATTTATTTCCAAACTAGTAAGGGCACTTGGAAGGTGATCTTGGTAGGTAATGTTTAGAATAAGACACTGGGCACCGTCATAGGACAAATTACCAGCATAGAAACAGCAACTGATTCGTATGTGGTTGACTCAAAAGTGATATATTCCCTTATGCAGAGGTCACTTGTTGGCATTCTTAGGTCCACAATATTCAGTCAGTGATGTGTATGTGAAAACTAACTGACATGCTTACTGGGGGAAGGGAATGCAAAATAAAACTTTCAAAAGGCACGAAGATGCTAGGAAATCCAGATTCAGATGCGCTGACCATTTAGGCCCTTGTTTGAGCACTGTTCATTGTTACGGTGTATCTGGCCCTGACCGCCTTGTTTCTCACATTTCTCACTCAACAACAAAGTTGAGGCCCCAGTTGGAGGTTTGAGGGTGGAGAAGAGCCATCAGACAGCAACCAGGAAGGATGTCAGGGGATGAGACAAGAATAGCCAGTTAGCACTGGAGGAAATTGAGCAAACTGCACAGAGGAGCCCTCTGCATTATTTCGTACAACTGCACGTACATCCACAAAGATTGCAATAAAAAAATAAAAGCATGGCCACCCGAGACAGCGTGGGACAGGGCAAAACTAGAGTAGGGCCATTTGCTACTTTCCAGAGGCAGCCTTGTGTAAGACTTGTTCACTGTGATGACCCTGAGTCATTCCCCAGAAGGTTAGATTAATCATACATTGATTCACCACACTGTGCTTCAGGGGACTGGGAAGTTTAGAAGACACTTCAGCATGACTTACACCCAGGAGTTTGAGATGGAAAATTAATTCGAGTACCCTCTACCTGGCAATGTGCAGGTATTCTATGAGTTAACATTTTAGGCATGAGAATTAACCTTCAAGTATTGTCAAATATGTACCAAAATATTATTTTGCCCATATTTGTAGGAGAAAAGTTATTTATTAACAGATTCACATCATGTCCAAATACCATCATCAAATTGTTTATATGCCTAACGTGAGTTTAGGAATAGAGTACCATGGGTTTTTGTTTTTTTTTTTTTTTAAATAGATGATAGAGAAGCTCTCTGGATGCCAGAATAGTCAGAGGTATCCTGGACCACAATCTCTGTAGAAAAAAGAACTAAGGAAGCCTAAGATGATGTAAATGTATAAACAAGTTAATTTGAGACTGCATCACAATTATAGACTCATACTGAGAACCATAGAATTCTAGACCCATAAAGGACTTGGGAGATTATTTGATCTGATTTTATCAGTTTGTCCTCATTTTACACGATTATCATTGGTATTAAGTATTTACAGACATTTTCATGGAAATTAGTGTTGAAAAATCTCCAGAGCTGCTGATGCTTGCTGAAGGTGCTCAGGCATCTTGCTTTTATCACCATAAGTATGATGGAACATTGCTGGGCCCACGCTTTTAACTACTAGGCATGTAAATAATATTTAAATTTTAAAATTTTTAAATGCTTGAATATTAGCTTTTACTAGTGTTATTTCCTGTGCACTTAGATTTGCTGTGATGCATTTAGGTTATTAATTCAAGTAGATTTTTAGAGTTTTGCATAAGAAAAATTATTCCTTTGAAAATTTAATTAGATTTGAAACTTGGTCTCATGAGTGTTCGTGGAAACTATAATCCTGGCCAGTGTGGTAGTACACACCTGTAATCCCAGGACATGGGAGGCTGAGGCAGGAGGATTGCTGCAAGTTTGAGACCTGCCTGGGCTACTGAGTTATATAGTGAGACTGAAAAAGAGAAGCTGTAACTCTGAATTGCCATGCTAAAGGTAGCAAGTATTCTCTTGACAGTGTACACATTTTTAACACTGTCGGGCAAGGAAAATGCATATAAATTACATACAAGGCATGAGAATTAATTAGTTATTTAGATGTTAGATACTCCAAGGAGATGGAAAAGTAATAAAAACCAGGACTTAGCTAATCAGGGTGGTGCACGATTACAAGGATCACAGATTAAAGCCAAACCTGGGCAAGTTAGCAAGACCAAAATTTGTGAAAAATACAGAAAGGTCTGAGGATGTATCTCAGTGGTACGGCACCCCTGAGTTCCACCCCTAGTACCACAAAAACAAGCAAGCAAACAAAACCAAAAAACCCCAGAACTTCCCAAGAAGTAAGTAGCACGTCTGCAAGCTGACCCTGGGGCGGGGAACAGCACAGAGGGGAATGTGACCGAGGGGCCAAAGAGCTTGTCTTTGAGGTGGGTGACAACTTCTGGAAGTCACCCACAGCTGGCTGCAATGACGACGCAGTTTAAGAGGATCTGCTTGTGACATCTACCCAATAGGCAGAGCCTGTGGTCCAGCCTTAGACTTTGGGGCGGTGGAGCCGGTAGAGCCGGCAGCGCCACAGAGGGAAGCACCCAGGCATGGATTGGAACAGCTGCTGGCTGCCTGGAGATCAGCCTCTGTGAATCATAAGCACAGAGAGCTCATTTGTGCCACCGGGGCCATGGTGGAGAGAACAGGAAGGCGCAGCTCTCTTCCTGTTAATGCTCTGATGCGTCCAGAGTGTTTTCAAGACACTGTGTTGATGTGTTGGCCAGTTATTACCATCTCAGTCCGTCATATATGCACTGTTTGTTTAAACACAGTCCTAATCTTTTATTTAAAGTAAATGCAATTGGTCTGCTTTAAAAGTGGACTGAAATTGCTTTTACTCGACATCATGGTTAGTTATCAAGAAGGGGGAGTGGGGACCCAAAGAGAATTTGATCATTGATTTAAAATTGTTGGAGGAGTGAAATGTTACTTGATTGCTGGTTTTATCCAGGATTTCGAGATTTCAAGGAAAAGTAGACAATGCCTGCTTTTATCCAAGGGATTGCGGCAGTCATATGATCTATATGCCAGCCCCCAGGAGCAGCAGGAGGCGGCAGCCTCTGCGCTACGCAGTCCGTGTAGAGGGGAGCTTCAGAGTGGGTGGGATGGACTGGCAGGCAGTCAGCATTTGCATAAAATTGTACATATCGGGGACGTGGTACATGAGTGGCCTACAGTTTATGTGGGCGCAAGTTGGTGGAGCTTGAGGAGGTAATACTGGGAAAGCCAACTAGGAGCAGCAGTTTTCCTGTGGCACCTAGAAAGCTGGCCTGTGACAGGGGCTGGGGACTGAGGAATCATCTTGTTCAGCTCTCAGTTAGAAGTAACTGACAGGTGGACAATATACAGAAGTCTGAAACCACAAATCTCTCTGGGCATAAGTAAATGGAAAGGGGATTTGGGCTATATAAAGGATATCATTTATAAACTCTCAGAATTTCCTCATAGCTTGACTCTGTCTTGTGATGTTCATGACTATGGAAGAAAGAAACTGATCAAGTGAGGTCACAAAACTACATGGCATTGCTGTTGTGTGGCTTTCCATCTCTGAACGTTGGCCATCCCAGTTGCCAGTAGGCAAGCAGAGGCTCTGATTTGAGGAGTGATATGAAATCACCTGACTGAGTGACAGGGACTTGGGGGGCTCCGAGGGAGAGTTCCAGCAAGATGTGATGCTAAGCTTTCTCTTGTAGTACATTTAGTAATATGTCTAACTGCACATTATTCCTTTTTCTCTAGTACTAGTCTAAGAGAATGTTCCCAGTGTTAGCTCCTTACGAATGGAAAAAAAGTAATTCTGTTTTAAGGTGTTCATGTAGATTTTGTTGGTTTCCCTAATATCTTAAAATTAGTATGTCATGTGATGTTTTTGAGAAGTAGACTATCTGGAAGGCTAAGGTAAGAGGATCACAAGTTCAAGCCCAGCCTGGGCAAGTTAGGGAGACCCTGTCTCAAAAAAATAGGGCCGGGGATTTAGCTCAGTGGCCTAAGTGCCTGCCTGGCAGGCACAAGGTTGTGAGTTCAATCCTGAGTACCAAAAAAAAAAAAAAAAAACCTAAATAAATAAAAAGGGCTGTGGATGTAGCTTGGTATAATAAGTCCCAGGTTCAATCCCTAGTATTTACAGAAAAACAAAAAATAGGCCCTCACTGATGTTAAATTTTTGTTCTTTCTTTCTTCTTCTTTTTTTTTGCCCTAAAGTCCTAGGTTAGAGTGACCCTCTTGCCTCAGCCTTCTGAGTAGCTGGGACTGCAGACTCAGGTTAGGTTTTTATTTTTAAGTGACTTGAAAAGAGAAAAAAAAAAATTCACTCACCAAAAATAATCAACTCACAGTGCTGAATAGCTATAAAAATGTTAGAGAAATTTGCCTTTTAGAATCGAGGGCTTTTTATTATTTTCAACTGATTTTACAGCTGAGTTGTGACTTGTGACCCAGCGTATTATGTGAGTGTTGACCTTTCCGTAGGGGAGCCACATGCACGTACCTAAAGGGATGGAATGTGACACACCCAGAGAACAAGGCCTGCAAGGGGCCCTCGAACTTGAGAAGGCCAGACAAGACCAGATGCAGCAAGATCCTTCATCCTGGGACTGAGTCTCACCATCTCTCGGTGGGGAAGGAGAACCACTGAGCGCCTTAGTAAAAGGACTGCAAAGTGTGTGTGCCACAGAAGGGCCGCCTCTTGCTCTCTGTTCTGTAGAAAGCTCAAGGGAGAATGCTAGCGAGAAAGTCTGCCCCCTTGGAGAAGAGTCAGAGTCGTAGAGCTCATTGGAGTCCTTCCGGGTAGCCCTCCAGGGAAGAGCCGTTTTAATCTAGAGACCGAGTTCCTGTGTGATGCTGTTCCATGCTTGCTCTCGTTCTCCCCCTCTGATTCTTGCAATTTTGTCTATTTCATGAACTTTCTAGTTCAATTTTTTTTTTCCCATCTGCTATGTTGGAGGCTTGAATCTAGGGTCTCGCTCATGATAGGCAAGCACTCTACCTCCACTTCCTAATATGGGTTGTTGGGGTGTTTTAGACCAGCAGTCCCCAAATTTTTTGGCACTGGGAAACTAGTGCCAAAACTAGTTTTTTCTACAAACTGGGGGTCAGGGGCGTTTTATTTTATTTTTGTTTCGGTTTCTGTTTTACAATTAGTATACATGCAGTATATAATAATTACATTCCCCAGTGCTGGCATTACCACCTCAGCTCCACCTCAGCCCATCGGTCAGTAGACTCGCAGGGTTCCCAGACCGAGGCCTCATGTGTCCACAGCAGGCTTCAAGCTGCCATGAGAACCTTCTCCCTACCCACTTTGACAGGAGGTGGAGCTGGGGACAAGGTGTTCATGTGAGTGACGTGGAGCAGCTCTAAGTGCAGGTAAGACGCCCCTGGCTGGCCCACAGCTCCCCTCCTGCTGTGCATCCAGGTTCCTAACAGGCTGCAGGTCTGCACTAGAGCGTGTTCTAGATTAAGATTTATTTTGCACGCGGGGGGGGGGGGCAGTGGTAATTTCTGTAAGAGGAGACGTTTTTGTATTTCATTCCAGAATAGTCTGATAGGTAGTATACTGTAGACAACTCATTACCTGCCTGTTAAATTACAGAATGTTTCTTAGTTAGAAACTATGATTTTTTTTTTCTTCTTGAGCAGTTTGTAGTTAGATGCTGACCTCTTTAAAAAAAAAAAAAAATGACTGGCCAGGAGTGGTGGCACATGCCTGTAATCCCAGCACTCAGGAGGCTGAGGCAGGAGGATTGCTTCAAGTTCAAGGCTGGCCTGGACTACATAGTGAGACCCTGTCTCACAAAACAAAGCAAAACAAAACAAAACAAAACACACATCTGTCTCTGTTTAGACAAAAAGGTCATCAGTCCACACACGATTAGATGAAATAAAAACCTGTACTCATGGTACACCTGGCAGAAGCTGAAACAAAGTGAAAGGACTCCAGTAGTGAGAGAGGTAGCATATGTACTGTCATCCCCCTGGGTTCATAGGGCATCAGCTCCAGTCCTCTCCCTGTAAGCACCAAATCCAGAGATGCTCAAGGCCTTTGTTTAAAGTCACTTAGTATTTGCATGTAAGCCACACACATTCTCTGTATGTGTCAACTCATCTGTAGATGACTTGCAGTATCTAATGCAGGGTCCACAGAGCGCTCCATCCATGTGGGAATAGTGCACTGTTTCAGCACACAGCAGGTTTTTGGAATTGTTGTTCGTTTGTTTTTGAGACAGGGTCTCACTGTGTAGCCCAGAATGGCCTCAAACTCATGATCCCCCTGCCTCAGCCCCCATGCCTAGCTTCACTTTTTGGAATTTTCTGGAATTTTCTGTGGTTGAATCTGGTGTGGTACCTGCAGATGGACAGGGCTAACTGTGTATGTTTTGTGTCCTAGAGCTCTTGATCAAAATCCTTCAGTATGTTTACATATTTTCAATATTCGTTTTCTAAATTATTAGCAATTATTTCATGACTATATTGCAGCAAGAGGAGTTTTCATATATGATAAGAAACAGACCCAAAATGGGAGGTTTAGGAAAAAAGTCTGTTTGGATACGTAGAAATAAATGAGAATAAGGTAGGGTAGAAATCCTGGCTAAATGATTTTATAGAATATGTCCTATGTGTGTTGGTACTTTGGGCTTAATAAAATGGACCTGGCTATTCTTGTTAAAGACAAGAGGCATTTTTAAATGCCAGTTAAGCTAAAGTATGCTGAAGTATCAAACCTTGAAATCTAAAAGGCTCAGCCCAAAAACTGTCATTCCCTGTTCAGACCCAAGGCTCGCTTGCTCTCTGCCATACTGTGCTCCCGAGTAGCGGGGACAGGGGACCTGGGTGGTGTTTGTCTTGCCGTGAGCTCCCCTGCCCGAACACGCGCTTCCAGGCGGCCGCAGTCGGGAGAGAGCAGCAGGAGAGGCACTGGACTTTGCAGACCCTTCAGCTGGAAGTGATGAGCGTGCATTGCGCTCGCAGCCGGTGGGGTAGAGCCCGCTGTGTAACCTGCCTGGCCGTAGAGGTCAGGGAGTTGTGGGAAGTGTGCAGACGTGAGGCTCTTCTCTGAACAGCGAACTGTTACTCTGCTCGTTTCAGCTCTGGAAGGCTCGGCGTGCTCATGAACTAGGGAAGGCTTAGGTCCAAAGCCTAGAATGTAACGAGTCCACTGTTCCACTGAGCCGCACTTACCAAATCGTGGCCCCCACGCTGGCAGTGGGAGCACCAGGGGACGTGTTGGAAACATACTTAGGACCTTCTTGGGTTTGATCGGGAACTCTGGAGGACTGAGGGTGTGACTCAGCAGTAGAGTGCTTGCCTAGTATGCGCGAGGCCTTGGGTTTGATCTCCACTCTTGCACAGGAAGACCCTCTAAAGGTAGGGTTCAGGAATCTGTCACTAAGCGTGCTGACAGTTTGAGAGTGACTTCCTAGGTGAAGTGGATCTCTTCAGTACCTATCGGACTTGTGATTGGTGCCGTGAGCCCAAAGGACCGGTGGGCACTTGCTCGTGTGTGCCCCCAGGAAACGTGTGTGCAGGAGCACCTGTGTGATCATAAGCACTTGCACTGCAGGTGCCTTACAGGCGAATACTACTCACACATTTCCTGTAACACCATATGAAGTAGGTATTGTCATTGTCCCCATCTTACAGCCAAGGTCCACTGTCTAAGGGCATCAGCTTTCTTAAGGGCAGCACCAAAGGTCAACCACTTAGCACATCTGGCAAGTGGCAGAGGCAGGATTTGAACCCAGGCCACATGGCTCCAGCATCCACTCCACAGCTACTTTGTGGTTCAACCTGCCAATCTTTGGATGGCAGCACACCGGGACCTATGGTAATTTTTCTACTTTGTCTTGAATGGGGACAGTCTGAGAATTAGCAGGAAGTCTGGAGTGCTGGTGATGGTTCGCATTTTAAGTTCAGCCCTCTTACCATGAGCTTCATTCATTGGTGGTGACAGTGTTGGCCAATCCTGGGGGTACAGGGCCAGGCAGAAGTTGCCCCGTCATTTAAAACTGAGCAACAAGTGGAACGGGCTTGTTAGGGGCAGAACCAAGGAGCTAGTCCCGGCACAATGTGAGAACTTCTCTTCATTTCACTTGTGTGCTTCCTGCCTCTGGAAGGAGGCCCTAATGTCCTTCCCTTCCCCTTTGATTCTTCTCTGGTCTTTCTTTTTCCTTCCTCTGTCTGCCTTCTGAGGCCCGATTCCATCAGGTAGACTCAGCAAGGTATCTCTGAGGTCTTTATGAGCCAGACTGCAGTTTAAATAGAGAAAATGTGTTTTCCAAGAAACTGGGTAAAAGTGTTCTCTCCCTTCTCCTTAAGAGAGTTAGAGACAATCTAATCATTTGCAGTTTGAACCGATGGAAAGAGAATTTCCAAATGACACTGGGAGCTGCTTGTTTCCCTGTTGTCTTCTAAACTCCGTGATTAACTCACTGCATTGTCTTTTTCCCGGGTGGGCCTGTTCATTGTTGTTTGGGTGTCCTTGCCCGCGTGGGCTCCTGTGCTCAGTGGACTAGTGCTGAGACGGCTCCTTGGCGGCTTCACCAGGACAGTACCAGCTCTGACTCTAGGTAGAGGATAAAGATAGCATCACCCCTTTCGGGTTTCATGTTGGCTGGGAACAGCTGCTGAGCTCTGTATAGCCCTGAACATAACATTTCATTCCCGAATTGCTGAAAGTTTTAGTTTTCTGAAAACCAGCTTTTAACCATGGGGTTCTGACATTCAGACTCAGAGTCTGAATTTTTCTTTGAGAAATGTTGCTTATCTTGGTGTTTAGTAATGGGCAAGACAGAGGTGGTAGAGAACAGAGCTACAGGGGGAGAGGGAAGAGGCTGTTTGCATAAGTGGTTTTAAAGCTCCATACACTTCTCACTTTAAATGGTTTAATTTGCTTAGGTACTCTAACAGAGGTGTAGATAATTGAGGGAAATCTTAAGTCAAATCTAAACAAAAGAAGAAAGAACTGACCTAAAAGAGCAGCTGACCTCAGACTAATGGAATCACAGATTCACCCAGACCAGCTGAACCTGTGAGAACAGGCTGGTGGTGTGGTGCTGCCTGTGGGGGCCTTGTGGCCTCGGAGTGGGACCCCAGCCAATCCCTGTAGGTCTCCTGCAGTATTCTGTACCAAGCCACAAAGAAACAAAATGGGAAGGTCACTTCGGGATGGGCTTTGGAAGAATGTCTTCCCTGCTGTGGGACATGGGTACCTTGGAATCTGGTTCCTTACTGTTTGGGAGAAGAGCTACATGCATGAATTGGGAAACAGTTGGGCAAGAGTCACAGGCTTGCCCCTGACCACTGGGATGTAAGATGTAGCCATCTGACACAGCACAGCTTTCCTCTGCTCTCAGAGTAGGAAGCAGGATGCCACAGGCACCCTGAGGAGGAGCAGGAGGCAGAGGCGGAGGAGGGGCGGCCAGAGAGCCACTTAGCCGCTCCCGGACCCATTCCTGATGTGAGGACCTTGAGGTCACGTGGCTGTAAATACCTAAACTAACTGAGAGCTTCTTGTCTGTTCAGCTTCATCCTCTGGGCTGCTGGCAGGGAGGGAGGCCTTTGTTTATCTCTAATGCACCACTGAGCTGCCTGGCCAGCTCCCCGGAGTCCTCTGTTGTTTAAACCATCAGTTTCTCCTTTCTCTTCCTATTCCTAAGGTGTTTGAGTGCCTACTGTGTGCTCAAGATTGAAGCCATGCAGCAGACGTGATTCTTTAGACTTCCCCTGCAAGGATCTTCTTCCTGCCCTTTCATCTTCCATCAGGCAGAGGCTCTGCCCCCTGGCCAGGGGTGTTCCCACTTATCTGAGCGCCACCTTCTCCTCCCCCCAGGGACCTCAAGACTTCCCGCCTGCCCCTGTTCCTGTCCCTGTGGCTTAACAGGGGTGTTCTTTGTGTCCTGTCCTTGAGTCTCAGCCATGGGCCTGGCTCAGGCCTCTCCTCAGAGGGGTCCATCCCCAGCACTCCTCAGCTCACCCCACGCCATCACCACCTTCGGGACTCCAGCTTCTTCACATCCACAGCCTACAGAGAACTTCGCTCTGCTCCCTAACCATGCTAGCCACCCCGTCCAGTGCTCTGGGCCGCTTGCCTGTGGCAAGGGAGACTTTATCTTTCCTCCATCTGGTCTTTGCATTGTCTCTCCAGCCTGCCTCAAGGACCGTGCGTTTCTTTGATTTGAAAGTCATTCTGATTTACCTTTCCCTCCCTCCCCCTTGTGTTCCTGTTTCTAGTCAGTTCTCCCTTCCCCTGCAGTCCCACACCGTGTTCAAACAGGTTTTTGAAAACTCTTACATCATCTTTCTCAGCCTGTACTGAGCCCACACCCCCCAGACCCAACCCCAGCTTTCCCAGTTCCCCATAATTTGCACCCCCTTTGTAATCATCCTCTGCCCTCTGGCAGCACCTGGTCCTTTCTGTGTGTCTGCTCCTTACAGTCTCTTTCCACTTCACCCCTCTCCGCACCCGCCAAGCTGGTGGGTCCACACCAGTCTCTGCGTTGTCCAGCCCTAGAATCAGTATTCCATGGGCCACACTTACTTCTCTTCTCTTCTCCTGCTCACCTTACGCACACCACACCCCAGTTTAGTTACAGATCAACAACTACTAATTAAGGTGACTGACGTGCATTTTTATCAAGACATATTTGAAGTCCAGCATGGTAGCACACTCCCGTAATCCCAGTGATAGGGAGGCTGACACAGGAGAATGACATTCAGACTCAGACTAGTGACAGTGAGACCCTGTCTCAAAAAAGGGGTGGGGTTGTAGCTCAGCGTAAAAGCCCTGGGTTGTCTCCAGGATGGGGAGAGAGGAAGGAAGGAAAATTGATTGATTAGAGGACTTTGGGTAGAGTATTTTACCCTGAAATCATTGGAAAGGAGACAGTAAGCCCCATTTGTTTATTTTCTCAGCTTTAAAAATCGCTTTGACACTTCGAGGACATATAAGAAAACAAGGACTGCTTACCTACCTCCTGCCCCCAAGCACCTTTTAATCACCATCACTTTCCCCGTTACCCTATGGTGACTCTTGATGTGATTCTTCCCTTGACAGCGTTATTTATGCATCACAATTCAAGTAAACACAACTATTGTTTGCTTAGAGACTGTTTTAGTTCTTGGTTTTCATTTAAAAGGCTAAGTCCCTTTTACCTTTTGTTAATTACAACACAGAAACCTGTGCTCTGTGTCCCTTTTGAGATTCACAGGAATTAATAATGTGGGCCATATTTACACCTATCTGAGGTCGAAGGCCTGTGGCCACTGTACACATTCAGAAGGTTTTAACCTAATAAAAACACAGACCTGTAATCCTAGAATTTGAGAGGCTGAAGTATCAAGATTTTGAGTTCAAGGCTAGTCTGGGCAACAGAACAAGGCCCTATCTTAAAAAAAAAAAAAAAGGGCTAACTGGAACCTCAGCAATGCCTCGGGGCAGAGACAAAGGCGGTGACATAGATTGGGATTCATCGTGGTCTCTTCCCTCCTCTTCCTTTCTGGAAGGCTAAGTTCTCTTTTGAAGTTCTGTTTATAACACGCACTGGGGGACTGTTTAAGGCACTGGTTCGACTGCTGTGTGTTGCGTTGCCATCCTGTGTCCATCCCTTTGTGAGTGAATCCTGTGTTTTGTGTATCTTCACAAGAAGAGGGCAGGCTGGGAGGGTTAGTGTTAGTTTGTGTTGGGGGGCTTGTCTGAAACTGGCGGCAACAGTGGTGAGAAAGTCTCTGGGGACACATAGCTTGCTGGAGGTCCTGGGTTTGATCCCCAGCACTGGAAAAAACAGCCCAAAAGCTTTGGGTCACTTAGTTCTCCCAAGGTGGAATTCATTCTGCCTTGCCTCAGACCTTTCCTAAGATCAGAACCACAGCAGACCCTTTGGGGAATCAGATAGGATCTGTGATTCTTAAAAAGATGAATTTTACATAAGATTTCAAGAATCAGGGGTGGTGGTACACACCTATAATCCCAGCAACTCAGAGGCGGAGGCTGATTATGGGAGGACGGCAAGTTCAAGGCCAGACTAGGTAATTCCTGACTCAACAAAGAGTTAGGATTGCTTCTTGGGGTTTGGGCCAAAGTCAGTTGTGGTATCAAAAGGGCAGGGGGATGTAGCTTAGTGATAGAGCTCTTGCCTAGCACACAAGAGGTTCTGGGTTCAGTCCCTAATGCCGGAAAATCAGAGATCTGACTTTCGTGGTTTTCTACACAGCAGTGCTTATCAACCAGACCCTGTTGTGTCCTCTGCTAAACGCCATTGTCCATAGTGGCCTTCAGTCTGTTTATAGAGCAAGATAAACCTTTGCCTCCTAAACACATGTAAATTAGGGCAGGGCTAGCAGAGAGCAGCTCCACCTCTTAAAAAGATTAACTTATTGGGGCCAGGGATATAGCTCAGTGGCACAGCACCTGCCTGGCAAGTGCAAGGTCCTGAGTTCCATTTGAGGTACCAAAAGAAAAAAAAAAATCTGTTTTTATAGTCCTTCATGGTGACACACTCTGGAGCTTGAAGCAGGAGGATTGCCACAAAGTAAAGACCAGCCTAAACTATGCAACAAGACCTTGCCTCAAAAAACCTAAATAAATAAATGGATTGATTTTCTTTCTTGTATAATTAAAATTTTTTAAATGATAAAAAATGAGGACATTAAATATATACTTTCAAAGTCTTCATATTCTTGTGCTGTATACCTTATTTCAGGTAACCTCTTCTAGACTTCATCCACAAATGTTATTATATCCTGGAGTGTTTAAATGTACCAATCTGCTTTTCCATGTTTTTAAATTTTATTTTTGTAGCGCTGGGGATCAAACCAGAATCTCTCCAGTGCTAACCAAATGAGTTGTACCCCCATCCTCTAACCTGCTTTTTAAACATGACCTAGCTTTATAAACATTTCCCCTGCTTTCACACGTTGGCCTTCCTGTCTGAGGTGGGACCAGCTTTGAGCAGGTTTTGGGTAGATGGGGCAGGGTGGAGGTGACTCACCTGGGAGAGGTCTGCTGGCTTTGGAGATGTCCTTCTTGTTGGTTTCATGGGTTACTTCCCTCTATTCACCGAAACTCTTACAAATACTGAGCAAAGTCAGATACTTCTGGGAACTTGTCTTGCATGCCTGCAGGGAAAATCTCCTAGACTGTTTATATTCCTGCCTTGGGGTTTGAAAACCCTGGGACTACAGTGTACTAATTCAAGATTGCTGGGGGGAAAAGTATCAAGACTTCCCTCTCCAATGCAACAGCCACCAGTCAGGTGGAGCAGTTTAAGTTAGATTTAAATAAAGTCACCTTAGCCACATTCCGCATGTGCTGGCGGCTGGCATGCTGACAATGCAGATACAGGACGTGCCCATCAGCTGGACAGTAGCATTTGAGATCATATCAATCCAACTACATGTTTGACTCAGGATCTGACCTATTTTTATGGGGTAGGTTCTTCGAAAGAAAGAATGGCTTTGTCTTTTTCTTCCAAGTTTTACATTTAGAGAGGTTTTGTATGGTCTTGTGTCCTTCTGTAAGTTTTTAAAAGTGTTGTCTCCTCATAGCAGCAACTTGTGACCTTCAGTTGTAGAGTCCAATTTGATTGATGGATGATTGATTGATGACAGTGCTGGGGATTAAGGCCAGGGCCCTGCACATGCCAGCAAGTGCTGTAGCAGGGAGCTGTACCCCAGCCCCAGTCCACACACGTTACGTTTAACCACAAGCGTTTTATCTTCCTGTGCCCCAGAGCCTGCTGATCCCCAGAGCCCGCTGACCCACCTCCTCCCAGACCTTCTGCTTTTCCCGTCTGCTCCTTCCTGGCTGTGGATATTTGTAGATCCATAGGTTTTCTTTAAAACAAACTTATTTTCTTAATCCTGCTGTCCCATAACCAGGCTCATCCTGTTCTCTGCTCTCTACTGTCTCCTATGGGAGGAAGTTTCTCCATTAACTGCCTCGTTATCCACTGGGTTGCCACACGCAGACAGCTCAGGGTCATCTGGACGCCGCCCCGCCTCTCGTGGCCAGGCTGTCCTGCCTCCTCTTGGTTCTCCCTCTGCGATACCCCCCTACCCGCCAGTGCCTCCTCCTGACTGGGTTATGTGCCTCTAATCATCCATTTTTAAAACTGCTGGCAGAAGCTCTTAAAAATCTGGATATAATTATTTCATCCCAGGCCGGGGTGGGGGGCGTTAGTGAGTTTCCACGGTGGCAGGATAAAGTTCATCCCTCACGGATGGAACCTTGACCTCGCTTTATTCTGCCAGCCCCATCTCCGCCATTTCCCCGCTCCCCGCTCCCCTCTCCTGGCCTTCCCAGTGCACTGCTGCGCCCTGGGCTCCCGGGGGCCATGTGCAGGGCCTTTGCCAAGCTTTCCTCTGCCAAGTGAGGGCATGTAAGAACAATCTCAGCCCTCCACTCTCGTTATCTTCTCACTGTAAAGGGGACCTTTTTAAGAAGAAGGACAAGTTGTTGTTGAAGTTGTTCAGCATTTTGAGAAACACAACAAATGATCTAATTTTTCTCATCTCATCAGAAAAGGGTGACAGTGGAGACATCTATAAACTCAGGCTTGTCCACACTGTCCCAGCTTCTGGCTCTGAGCTCAGGTTTGCCTTTGCCCCACTGCTAACATCAGTGCCTCTTACCTCTGGAGAGCCCCAGGGCTCTGAAGTGCGTGGCTCACAAGCCTGCTCCTGGGCTGGAATTTCTCTTTGCATCTCCTGACTCTCCAGCCTGGGAGCCCCTGGCTTGGAGTCACCACCTCTTGGTGGTTTTGATACCTGGAACCTCAATAGTCGCAGGGCCCAAGGATGACCAGCATCATATCTTAATTTCTGTGCCAATGCCAGATTACATCCTCCATCTCAGGCACAAAAACAGTTGAGGACACTTTAAGCAACTAGTTTTAGTACCTTGTAGAGAAGGGGCACTTTTTTGGGCTCTCTTAGGCTTTGAGTTGGGCATACTTCAAAAGAAACAAGGATGGGCCAGAACTCCAAGTGGAGCAATGGAAAAGACTCCACCCCCTTTAAGTAAAATATATGCTCAGTGCTGAAGCCACGCGTCATAAATGAGCTCAAAGACCTGGAAGTTTAAAGCCTTGCAACGTTGATAGCATTAGTGTGTCCCTTTGTTCTCTTATTACAATCTTAAAAACTGAAAGGAACATTTCCCTAACACTGAGATTGTGAATAATGATACTTGGCTATAAATTCAGGTTGAATGCAATATATGATTAAAACCCATAACTTGGTACTTTGAGAACCTTCACATGATACAGGTGGAACTGGAATTACTTTGCATATCCACCTTCCAAACTCTCATTCCATTAAAAATACATTGCCACAATTAGTGCTTTCTTGCCAGGTATGGTGGTGCATGCCTGTAATCCCAGCACTCAGGAGGCTGAGGCAGGAGGATCACCATGAGGCCAGCCAGGGCTGCATAGTGAGTTCAAGGCCAGCATGAGCTACATAATAAGACACTGTCTCAAAAAAGGTTTCTTGTGAGACATATTTTAAAAAGACTTACTCTTTTTTTTTTTTTTTTTTTTTTTTTTTTTTTTTTTTTTTGCGGCACCGGGATCAAACTCACGGCCTCACACCTGCCAGACAGGCGCTTAAGCCACTGAGTCAAATTCCTGGCCCTGGTTTTTTGAGGCAGGGTCGTACTATGTAGCTCAGGCTGGCCTTGAACTCACAACGCTCCGCCTACCTCAGCCTCCCGAGTGCTGGGATTAAAGGCGTGTGCCAAAAAGACTTATTCTTATGGATTTAAGAATTAGCTATAAGCAGTAAAGAAGATGGCGAGGTGTTTCTTTTTTGTTTTTGTTTGTCTCACAAGAAATTTTTTTTTTTTAGACAAACTCACTATGCAGTTTAGGCTGGCGTTGAACTCACTATGTAGCCCAGGCTGACATCAAATTTGCAGCGATCCTCTTGCCTCAGCCTTCCAAGTACTAGAACTATATACTTAGGTCACCATGCTTGGCTGTAAATTTTCTTTTTTAAAATCCCTGTCCTTCCTGCAAATAGCATTTTTCATTGTGGCCAGACAGCTAGTTGTATAATCTGTTAGACCTTTGTTGTTTTTTTCTTTGGAAAATTCTGTTTCTAGATCAGGAGGAAGGCACCAGGATGTCCCTGGTTTATGATGTCCTTTATGGAGCTGTGTGACTTACCATTTTGAATCAGTTAAGTACCTGACATTGTTTTCTTGAATTACATTTTGACCTCCAAGTTGTGGTTGTGAGGCCAGCAGAGCCTGAAGTTGAGTATGCGCGAGCATGCCCCTGGATCTAGTAGACTGTATTTTCTCTCCAGAATCATAAGGAAGCATCTTCAAGGGCTTTGAAAAAGTTTCCTCAGGCGTATTCAGCAAGCACTGTGGATGCCGTTGTTTCGCAAGTTTTCTATTTTCTTTGTCTGTACAGGTTGTTCCTGACTTGGTGGCTGGGAGGAAATTGAGGGTGCTGAACGGTGCCTGCCGTTTGGCTGGCGGGGCTGAACCGGTTAGCTGGCTTCTGTTGTCCCACGGCCGCTCACAGGCTGGTCCTGTGCGTGTGGAAGGGAGGCCAGGCAGAAGGCAGAGTCCCCAGCTGGGTCTGAGCCGGCACGGCCCCTCTGGGGGCTTCCCGTTCTGTCTTCCTGTGTTACCTGGCCTGATTAAAGGAATGCTAACTGCCTGTTGTGCAGTGCTGGTGCAGTAAATGATGTTGTGAACTCAGCCTGTAAATAACCTGGCCTGCCACTCATCTGCCCCGCGTCTCCACAGCCTGGCCTCCTGCCACCCACCCGCACTAGCCGCCGCGCCCCGTCACCTTTCCCCCGTACCTGTGAGAAGGTGAAGGAGTGTTTTGTGAGGAAGCGTCTCTTAATTGATTTTGGAAATAATCTTTACACCCCTAGAAAGAACTCTGTCTGGGGGGACTGTTGTAAACACCTGATTTTATCGTCTTCGGAACCCATTAACCTCATGTACACTGTTGTGATGCCAAGAGAATGGAACGCCTGCCTCGTGTGGGAGGGTTCCAGGGAGTCCGGGCCTCTGCTCTCTGAAGGGTGAGTTGCCAGTGTTCACAGCCGCCCTGACTCATGTGCAGAGATCTTGACTTCTCAGGAGTCCGGGACTGGAGGATTGCAAGTTCCGGCCTGACTTGGACGAGTCCTGAGACCCTATCTCAAGATGAAAAAGTCTGGGCTATAGCTCAGTGCTAGAGCTCTCCTGGATTTGATCCCCAATGTGAAGGAAAGGAAAGAAAGAGAGGGAGTTTTGCTGCTGAGTCCTGGATATTTACAGGGAAACTCTTAATATTAGACAGATGCAAGTGCTTTTGAGACTGGACCTCAAAACACCCTGACATCCCAGCAGTTGAGTCTTGGGTACAGTGTTAGGGACATCAAAGTTTACAGTCTGTCCCCATCCCACAGAGAGTCCTGGGTATTCCAGGCTGTTTGCATGTTCAGTTCTACTGCTCTGGGCTCCAGTGGTTACAGGACAATATCCCATGCTCCTGAGGTTCTTTAAGAACAGTAGAATAAACTGTGTTTATGCTCTAGCTACTGTAACTGACGTCTGGGGTTTCTGAAGATAGCTCTTGTGTTTGCTGCAGAGGGAAAGCAAGTGTACGAGTGAGCCCTGAAAGCAAACTCTTTCGGAAACACCTCAACCCTGCTTCCTTCTCACAGAGTGCTGGCCTGTCGCACTGTGAGCTGGTAAAGTCGGAGTTGAAGTGGATGCTGGGGAGGTGTTGCTCAGGCACCAGCCGCAGCTCTGGAGGCCTGCGTTTGAAACAAGCCCAACAGCCCCTCCAGGCGAGCTGCAGGAAGTCCAGCCCTCGGCCTGCTGGTCAGCAGGAGATAAAAGTGCAGACTGTTGGAGGTTGGGCCCCTCCTATCACAGGATAGCAAACTGTTAAGGGAAGATAAAAGGAAAGAGTAAGGATGTTCTTTTGAACAACAGGAGAGGGCCTTTATCACATGCATTCAACTAAATTAAAGGGGGCGAGCAAGAGATGGCTTGGTTTTAAGCTTGTGAGTTGAACTCTATTTGAGAAGTAGGACTAGAACCCCACAAACGTGCAAAAACAATTTCATATCACCCAAATACTGGCAGAGGGTGGGTTGCTTGTTTGTTTGGGAATGCTCACCTGGCCTCCATTCGTGTGCAATGGCTTTAACCTGGATGTTCAGGTCTGTGTGCTGCAGGTGTTGTCTCTGTCCAGGTTTCCTGGCCATGGGAACAGGATAGAAGTGTGTGGCCCTCCTCAGGTTGGAGAGGTGGGCATACAGGTGGCTCTGTCCACAGTGGCTGGACTCCCTCACTCTCCCAACATCCAGGGGTGCCCAGCTGCTATCAGGTGTGTTTTCAGTGCTAGCCAAGTTGTTACCGTTCAGGTATGAGCAAGCCTAAGGAACTCACTGGAGTTACCTTCCCTTTTTAGTTTTTCTCGTTTTGTTTTATGTGTACTGGAGTTTGAACCCAAGGCCTCATGCATGTTAGGCAAGTGCTTTAACACTGAGCTACATCCCAGCTTTTTTAAAAAATTGTATTTTGAGACAAGGGCTTGCTATGCTGCCAAGACTGGCCTTGAATTTTCCACCTGCCTGCCTCAGCCTCCTGAGTAGCTGAGATTGCAGGCATGTGCACCAGGCCTGGCCTCTCTTTTAGTTTTTCTTCCTATTCTTTGTGTAACATTTGTGGAACATTGAGGGAGTTGTGAAGGGATCGTCTGCTTATGATGAGGGTTGTAGAATATGAACCCACACGTACAGGAGACTAGGCAAGTTGAGCACCTGGTAGGAACTCACACCAGGCAACTGGAACCAGTGTGTTGGAGGGACCAGCAGCTGGTGGGGAGGGGAAGTGGGACCTGGGCTCTTCGTGTCACTGGAGCAGCAGCATGGTTAGAGCCCTCAGGAGTGCAGTTGTGTTAGTCACCTCCCCAGGCAGAGCCTGCGCCCCAGCTGCTCCCTACTGTTGGTGCCCCCCGCAGGCCACCATCCTACCCTGTCGTTGCCCTTGGTTGTTCAGTTTGAGAAAGAACATGTTTGCTAGTGTTTTTGGTTGCTTGACTTGCAGTGCATTCTTACCAGCCACTTATATCTGAGCATTTGTTTGCCTTCAAAGATGCAGTGGTGGAGTACTTTTCTTCGAGACAGAATTGGGGCGGTGGGGACAGAAAGGTCACCGGTCCGTGCACAGCAGGCCTCGCTCTGCGCTCCTGGGAGCTGGGGCTGCCAGGCGGTTCCCCAGCCCAGTCATTCTCAGCTGACGGTTCGTAATGTCTGATTACCCGCTGTGAAATTTTAACCACAGCTGACCACTTTTCCAGTGGGCGAGGAAAGATGCAAACTCTCCCTTCCCCTGCCTTCTCGAAGCCGTCAGGAGAGGAGCAATTCAGACAACTTGTCTCCCACAAAGTCGTTTTGGTTTTCTGGGGAGCGTCATCCTGCGAGTGCCCTGAATTCTGGGACCGTGCAGCCCCACCTGCGGGGAGGTTAACCACCTGCCCTGGGGCGTAGCGTGCACAGAGCTCCTCCTCCAGGAAGAGAAGATTCCCATTTGTGCTGCACCCTTTCCCTAGCGCCACGACCTCGAGGGGCCAGTGAGAAAGTTGCAGGATGTTGCCCAAAACTGCAAACTGCTACTGAACTTAAGCCCAGCTTCTTCCCAGAAACTGTAAATATGGCCGAAGACACTTTAGCCCCACTCGGGAGGAGCATGGGGACCATCCAGTGACCACAGTCCACAGCCTGCGAGGCTGGGGCGGCACAAGATTCAGGTGTTGCAGTGTGTTGGGGGATAGAGGGCGGCAAGAGCCTTCTTCCTCACAGGAGCCAGTAGTGTGTACTTCCTCAATTAGATAAATGTGACCAGGATTTGTTTCAGCAGCCACTGAAGCCGGAGGGGTTTTATTTCCTGCTCGCCATGCAGAACAGCGAGTGTCAACAGCTGTTCTGCTCATTACTGTCAGTGGGATTGCATTTGTGATAAGCCAACTTATATTTATTTTTAATTATCCAACTTGTGGGCTGGGGTGGGATTTTTTTTTTTTTTTTTAAACACACATCATAAACTGAGCTCCTGCCCTCAGAGCCAGGGCAATCCAATAGGGGAAGCTGGTGGGCAAATTGAGAATTGAGGAGGTGGGAGGTTTTGACCTGGAATGTTGCTAGGGAAATAGCATAACGTGGACAGCTCAGGCTTGAAGGTACCTTATTGTTTGCCAAGTGTTTTAATAAATCAGCTTCTCTTGCCAGGTAGGAGAACTGAAACTGAGAGTTATGGGGCTGTAGTGGTGGCAGACTGAGCTTCCAGGTCAAGATTTAAGATGCCACCGCCTGTGCTCTTTAGCTTACCCTCCCATGGTTTGTTCTCCCTGTGTGTGCTTCTGAACCTGACAGTATTGTGAGAAGGGGATCATCCTCTTGCAGGTCCACGATGTGTCGTCAGAAGAGTCATCTAGTTTGGTCTGCCTCCTGCTGCTGCAAGACTGAGATTTTTGTTGTCGTTTTTACATAGCTTCTGTGGCTAGTGAATACTCACACCCGGGAGGGCAGCAGGCATGTTCCCTGACTGGGCCCCACTGCTGTCCCAGTGGACCTGCGGGGTGCATGCGCTTCCCTTCTAGTCCTGCAGCATCCGTGGCCAGGTCTTGTGGGTCTCCAGTCCTTTCTCTTAATGCGCTGAGCCTCTCCAGTCCCTCCAGCCATTTCTGGTTTTCCCCTGACTTGCTTTCCCAGTCCTCGAGCTTGCTCATCCCCTTCTCTGGATGGTTTTCACCGATCTTGCCTGTGGTGCAGCAGAAGGTTCCCAAAAACCCCAGGCTAGAGCGCTCCTTGCCCCTTCAGACCTGTGCAGGAGCTAGTAGATAACCTAGCAATTGTCTTACAGGATTTTAGAAGGATTAAATGTATGTAAAGTGCCTAGCAGTTTGCTGGCACAAGAGTCTACATTCCATAGTTAATGCAGCCTAGTTATTCTCCAGAAGAAATATGACTGGATACACGGCAGACTTCTGTTAGACTTAGACTCAAATCCTGTTTGCTGTTACTTATAATGATACCATTTTCCATTCTTAAATTTCTCAGCCCAGGTGTGTGGAGGAGCCTCCTTCCTATCCTTTCCCCAAATCTGAACCTAGCTGATAAGCCAGCTGAGCAAATCTTAAGGTGGACTGGGGCAGAGGCTGCTAAACCTAACCCCTGCCCTAGCCCAGGAGACCTTGTCCTGTCCTGGGGGTAGATGAGGGTGCCCTGTCTCCCTCTGCCTCTCCTGTCCAGCAAGGATACTTCCTCATTCAGAAAAAGACCACCTTGGCCATTCACCCCTTCCCCTGTCCCCCACTCCCCGCACTGCCTGAAGCACAGTTGACAGTGATGCAGGTTTCTGCTAAGTGAGGCAAGAAAGTGATGAAATACCAGGTCCTGGTGGCCAAGCAGAACAACAGTGTTTAGAAAAGTCTGGCCTGCCTGGGGCGAGGGCCAGGGACTCGCTCTTCCCACAGCTGGGCGCCAAGGGCTGCCTGTGTCCCCCTTCCAGGGGAGCAGGGCGCTGTGTGACAAATGGCTGCCAGGTGGCAGCTGCGTCTTGGCCTCTCGAATCTGGCAGTAGTTAGAGCCCGTCAGTAAGATGTGCTCCCCAGAGAGGAGCTGCCCCGCCATCAAGTATCCACAGAACGGCTTGTGATCAGGCCTCGGCCTGTCTCCTTCCTCTGACAAAGCCAACAGCCCCGGCAGACCACAGAGACAAGAATGGCTGGCCAGCAAGTACCAGGAAACCCCTCCACTCCTCCGGGAGTTCACATTGTATTTTATTTTCATGGTCGTGGGGATGGAAACCAGGGGCTTGCTTATGCTAAGCAGGTCCTCTGCCACTTTGCTACACCACTAACTCTAACCCCACCTTGCTCCCCTGCTGAAATTGAATTTAATGTAGCAGTTAAAACATTCACGTGATTTTTTTGTTGTTGTTTTTTAGGACAAACTGTTCCTTTACCTAAGGATCAGGAACACTCCTTTTACTAAAAGTTTTGTTTGTTTGTTTGTTAAGGTAAGGTCTCCCTAACCTGGTTAATGGACACTCCTCTAGAAAAGTATCAGCCATTTGTGTTATTCCTGGTAAAAATCCTCTGGGTGAAGACCTCTGGAGCAGCTGGGCATGGTGGTGCACACCTGTAATCCCACCACTAAGGAGGCTGAGGCAGGAGGATTACTGGAGTTTGAGGCCAGCCTGGGATACATAGTGAGTTCCAGGCCAACCTGAAGTGCATAGCGAGACCCTGTCTCTAAAAGAACACTAGGGTACCTGGAGTCTAATCTGACTGTGGAGTAGCCAGTCCAGAGGGCAGGAACGACCTCTGTTTGTTCTTCCTTCCTCCTGGGCCTCCTACAACAACACCGTGGTAGATGCTGAACTATTCTGAAGGCTGCAGGAGGAAGCCTAGGGTTGCTTTCCGGGGAGCCGACCCCCACCTTTCTTTTCTCTTCTTGTCCTGAGTGGCACATTTCTTACTGAGAGAGGGTGTCCAGGGCCCCCAGAGATCCTCATGAAAAGCCTCGAGTTCGGAGGCCATGCCTTTGCCCTCCGAGGGGCCTTGTCCGGAGGAGCATAGGCTTGAAGGATGCCGCCTGCTGGAGCTGCGGCATTTACAATCCAGAGTCCCAGGCCAGAGGTCTGACTGCTCATGCGCTGCGCACTGAATCGCTTTCCTTGTCTTTCATTTATTACCTGCATTATGGTTAGTAAAGCCAGAGTTAGAGTTAGGATCTGGACCACTGCTCCAGTGCCTTGGGGTTTGCTCAAGGATGTGGTAGACCAGTGGCTTTCTGAGGAAGGCTTTCCAGGATGTCCTTGGTTTTCTGCTACCTTTCTTCATGGGCTGGTTCTAGGCTGGGTGGGATCCCCAGGAAGGCCCCAAAGTGATTCTGTCGGCATGGGGTGGGACCTGAGTAGGTACCTTTGCGGCAAAGGGCTGTGACGTTGCTACAGATGCTTCCAAATTTAGAATTTTTGACTTGTACAATTATTTGACTGGCAGTATGAAAGTGATACGCATTTAGTAGAAACCACCCTAGTAAGTTGCGAATTTGGATATTCAGTCCCACCCTCTTGGAAAGCTAGGCTCACTCCGATGCCTCTGCTGCAAGCTTGTGGTTCACTCAGTCCTGTGCATTAAATGCATTTTCAGCTTACAGTGGGCTTGAGGGCACAGACCCCCAGGTGGCCTGAGGAACCTGTGCTCTGTAGGGTGACTTTTAGGTCTGCTGCAGTTAACTTCTTACTGAGCAAATTAGACTATCTTAGTAGGTGTCCTGTGCTCTGCATCTGCCTGGTTTGTCATCTGTGCATCCTAGCCACCTGCCCTCCGCCTCCTGTCCTCCGTGTCTTTGAATGTGCACACGTGTTGGTTTGGCACGATTTCCATGGAAGCAGAGGTGACCTGGGGGCCTGTGTCACGTTGGTGGGTCAGTTGCATCAGCCACTGGGCAGAACCAGGCTATTTGGGATTCGAGCCGAGCCTTGGGGCTTCCTTCAAGCCATCCTGGCCTGACTGCTTCTTGAACTCGAGGGTATAGACTGTGATGGCCCCTGCCCCTGCCCCTGCCCCCCTGTATAGCAAACACAGTATTTCCAAATCCTCGTCTGGTGCAGTGAATTTTTTCTGCAGAGGTGAAGCCCAGGCCAGCCTCTTGCTGGGGGGATGAGGTGGACGTGGGGAGGTCTTTTTTCCTGCCCAGAAATAGGTGGGAATGGAAGACCTGGCACTGAGCATCTGGAAGGGCAGAGGTGACTCAGCACCGTGGCTGAGGCAGTGTATCTGTGCTCTTCAGCCCTGTGCCAGGGGCCACACGTTTTGTCTAAGAGGAACTTGAGTTCAGAAACGGTTCACTTTGGGACTTCAGAGACAAATGGCTTAGCCCCAGAGCCTTAGTTTTCTTATCTGTGTGTGACTGATGTTCAGCATTGCTATTATGAAAATTAAGTAAGGCAGTATACTGTGCACAGTACCCAGGGCTCAGGTATGGTGGCAGACTCGGAGACAGCCGCGTCCTGGGGTTTGAAACCAAGAGCCCTGAATCAGTTGGAATCGGACTTCGTGTGCGGAGTGGTTGCGCAGGATGTCGTCCTAGGAGTGCAGTTCTGGGAGAAGGAACTGAACACAGGGTCAGAAATGAGCTTGGGCCAGAGCATAAAGACCCTTTCGGAGGCATCTGTGCACAGGGCCGCACCCCACATCTTTCTTAGCGGCGTGTGTCACCCACAGAAAAGCTCTGGAGCTGCCGGAGCAGCCGCGGCGTCCAGCGGGAGGTGCTGCGCGATGCTCGGAGGCTCCATTTTCCCCCAAGCCGTGCCAGCCGCAGGCAGGGTGGGATGGGTGACTTTCACGGGTTGCCGCCCTGTCCAAGGCACAACCCACACCCTAAGCCAAGAAACACATCAACTTCCTGGAACTCTGAGCCGTCATCGCAGCTGTCTCAGCCTTCAGTGCACATGCGAGGCCATCCTAGTCAGGAAAGGCAGTTTTGCCCCGGGCTTTGCAGGCGGGAGGGAAGCAGGCTGGGCCAGTGCAGCCCAGCTAGTCTGATCGGGTGCTGCCCCCCTGCCTGGCCTATCCTTCAAGAAACCTAGTCGCTGCTTGTCAGGCCCACGCGGCGCGGACCCCCTTAGCATCCGAGCCCCTCCCCTCCACGGGCCTGCACTGCTCCGCTGCGCTCCTGTGCGGACAGCGTGAAGGTGCAGCCCTGTGCTGCCCTAGTCGGGTGTCGCAGGGACCGGGCCTCTGCCACCGTTCTAGGCATCTCAACTCACCACTTATTTCTTGGGGGCTAAGGACAGATTTTAGATTTTACTTCAAAAACTGGGATTTTTAAGAAGCCGAGATGCTGCCCTTTGCTCCTAAAGCATCTTCTCCTTTATCTTTCATCTCTTTGGTGCTATCTTGCTGGACCTGGAGACAGGCTCCTTAATCTTCTCTGTCTGGCTTTACAAAGCATTGTCCCTTATCTGCTGGGGGCTGGGGGCTGGGGGTCAGGCCAGCCTTCCTCTGCCCCTCCTCCTCCCAAGGGGACCTCTGCCTGCCCCAGAACATTCTGCCATGCTGCCAGGTTTTCTGCAAAGCCTGTGGAAATGAAAATCCAGAAATTCAGCATCCTGGACCCTCCCCCAACTCTCTCAGCCTGTCTTTGTCCTGTTTGACCTATGGGAACATAAACAGCCTTTTTTTTTTTTTGTCCTGAGGCATTGGTAATGGAGGTAAGGGGTATCTCAAAGTTTCTTCTAAAAGCTGACCTGTACCTTTCCATTCTCCAAGTTCTGTGAGTCTCTTGGGCCTCATGGAACCTAAAAACAGATAGAGTAGTGACTCCTATTACTGAGCTTAATTGGAAGACATTCTCAATATTCAAATCATTTCTGTCCAAGGTCAGAGGATGGGGTTTCAAAGTCAAGTGTCACAGCTTGGGCTTTTGCTGTAACATAGAACCTTTCCCCCTGGTTCTGTTTTTGAGGGTGAAGCTACTGGTGTACTTTTTTTTTTTTTTTTTTTTTTAAGTATTGCAACTTAGAGGAGGAAACAGGTCTAAATTTTAATGGAAGTTTTTAGTCATATTCTGGAAAACTTCAGTTCCAGACATTTGTCCCTAACTCCAAAATGTGGGTTTTGCTTATTGTTTGCTTTTAAAATTGTGTGTTGAAATACAGTTCATTTTACTTTTGAAGATCTTAACGCAGTAGTTTCTAGGGGAAAAAAAAGTATAGTGTACACCTTTTTGGACATTTGGTTTTAAAACAGGATCTCAGTATGTAATCAGGCTAGCCTTGAACTCACTATGTAGTTCAGCCTCATACTTGTGAGCTTCCCGCCTCAACCTCCTGAATATTGGGACTACAGGTTTATGCCACCGTAGCCTTGCTGAGATTTTCTTCTTTCTTAATAATAAAATTTACCATATATGTGGATATGTTGTTTTGCAGTGTTAGGAATTGAACCCAGGGCTTCATGCACACTAGACAGGGCTTTTGTCATTGTGCTGTACCCTTATCTTCCCATTAATTTAAAAATGAATAAAAACAGAAGGAAAGTCTTTTGTTTTTCTTTAAGTGTTTAGTTTCTCATTAGGTATGTGCAAGTTGAAATGGGTGGAGATGATCTGGGAGGATGTTTTAAATTTGTGCATTTCTGAAAACCGTGGGAATTTTAACAAAGTTGACTTGATTAATAGTTTAAAAGAAGATGGATCATGTGTCAAGTAATACAAGGACTCTTACCCTGCTGCCTGCCCTTGGGTGGGTTTCTGGGGTTCCTGACCTCCCTGGTGCTGAGGAAAATTTCACCTGTAGAGTATGTGCATTTGTGTGGGGGCACAGGAGTTTCATCAGCTTCTCAAGGAAACACTGGGCACTGCTGGGAAGGTGGCAGGGTGGCACTGGGCTTCAGGGTCTTCAGGTCACATATGGAGACATCCCTGGGAGTTGCTCTCGTTTGTTTTCTTTCTTTCTTTCTTTCTTTCTTTCTTTCTTTCTTTCTTTCTTTCTTTCTTTCTTTCTTTTTTAATGCATGCTGGAGATTGAACTCGAGCAGGCCCTTTGCACTGAGCTTTATTCCTCATCCCTTTTTTAATGTTAAGTGTCAGGACAGGGTCTTGCTAAGTCATTAAGTTGTTTCAGCTGAGCTCAAAGTTTTGCTCCTCCTGCTTCAGCCTCCCAGAGTGCTGGAATTACAGGGGTATGCTGCCACACTCAGCTAATTTAAAATCAAAAGAACTTTTCAGAAGAAAAGAGCACAAATTAAAAGTAGGAAGTTGAAGCAGTGCAGTGTCAAGAGAGGCAAACTTCTGGGCGCATCCAGGAGCCGCTTCTGACAGACAAGGCCGAGGCGCCTTCCCCACCAGGCCAGTGTAGCCGTAGGGTTGGCTGCCCAGGCCACGTAAGCTACAGAATTGGGGTGAGAGTCGTGGCACGCCTGGGCCGCTCGTCTCCAGACACCCCCAAAGTGGATAAAAGTGCGAAAACATGACCAGTGGCTGTTTCCCAGCACGTGTTGTCCACATGGGCTTTTCTCTACTTCTTTCCTTCTTTTCTTTCAGCCCTGGATGGAACCCAAGGCGCATGCACGCTGGGCAAACCCTCTCCCACTTTGCGCGCTCCCGGCGCCTTCTCTGCTCCAGAGTCTTCGCCAGGTTCCGTGCTCCTCGGACGCAGTGCAGTGTCCAGAGGCAGACACGGCTGCGCCGGTGCCGTAGCTTTGGCAACACTGCCTTCTGTCTCAGAAGCAGCTCGGGACTCTGAGAGCCTTGGCAACCCAGAGCCAACTTTGTCCGACTCATGAAGGGTGTGTGTAGTGAGAGACACTTTGCACATCCTTCCCCAGAAAGGAAAAGGTGCACATTTGGTCAGGCCTGACATGTTACAGACACTTCCCCCCAGGAAAGCGGGAATAATCTCTACTTTGAGGCACCATTAGTTGTGTATTTTCTATTTTCTTTAGCTGTCTTATCTCCCGCCCATAGTTTCTTTTCTTTGTTTTGGTCATTTTTGATCTGTTAGTTTTTTTGTTTTGGGCGAGTTTTTTTGGTACTGGGGATCAAACTTACAACCTCGTGCTTGCCAGGCAGGGTTCTGCAATGCTGAGCTGTATCCCCAGCCCTTTTTTTTTTTTTTTTTTGAGACCAGGTCTCACTGCATAGCCCAGGCTGGCCTGGAACTTAAGCTCCACCTGCCTCAGCCTCTTGAGTGCTGGGCTTTCAGGTGTGCCGTGTTTTCTCTTCCCTGTAAACTGTAGGACCGTTGTTATCCACCATCAGCACACTGCTATTCAGTTGGCCGAAGCTCCCCCGAAGCCAGCTCCCAGAGCCGTCCTCTCTCCTGTCCTTTCAGTGTTGGCCACTGGGCTCCCGCCTGTCTGTTGGGTGCTGATGGCTCCACGCTGGGTGGCCTCCAATAGCAGCTTGATGTAACCGCAGCCAGGGCATGGCTCTCGTCCTCGATCATTTTTGGTCTCAGCCCCGGTAACATCACCTTTTCTCGTTTTCACAGGTTCCTGCGACTCCGCGCTCCAGAAGCAGTGCCTTTGAGGTGTGACTCTGCCTGCATTCGGGCCCTGCCAGTGTCGAGGCCTCAGTAAGGAGGGCAGCGTGATAAGGAAAACGGGTCAGTTGAGCTGTGTGGACTTCCTTTGAGTCATGGTAATGGCGAATGTCGAATCTTCTCTTTCCGTCTCCCTCCCTCCTCCTCCCCCTGGAATTGTCCTCCCACTTTTCCAGGTCCTTCTCAGACTTGGTGCCAAGTCAGTGGAAGTAATCGTGACTTGCTTGTCCTTGATCTGTTGAGCCTACATTGGCAGGGAGAACTCTCAGGCTGGCCACAGTTTGCTTCACAGAGACAACACCTCAGGGACCCCTTCTCTCCTCTCTCTCCCGTCTAGAGCATTGTCCTAGCACACACAAAGCCTGGGCTCAGTCCCCAGCAGCAGCACACACACAAATCTACAGGCAGATGCATATCAATACCTGTATCTCATGAGAGAGACAGAGAGAGAGATTTAAAAGGATGCGGTGAGGTCAGTGCTGGAGGTTATCCGTGCAGGAGCCAAGTACACGATTACATGCCAGTTGGTCACAAACATTCTAGGGAACTGAGGACGCTTGTTGCAATCCGTGAGGGAAAGAAGTGTGTGTGCATGTGTGTATGTATCCACTTGTGTCTGCACGTTTTTTTCCTAAAGAGAAATCACCCAAATAAATAGAGCAGTTAAAAACAGGAAGAATGAAGCCCAGTTGTAAAATGGTCTGTCAACATGGGGAAACTGCGTGAAAAGACAGTGACTTAGGTTTTTCCCTTTTGTTTTAGTTGAGGCTTTCCTGTGTGGGGAAAGATGTGGGAGGTGAAGCTGGATCAGGAGGATTCTTTTTTTGGTTTTTTGTTTGGTTTTTTGTTTTTCTTCAAGTGTATCTGTGTGTGTATTACTGTTAAGAGGTTCTGGGGTCTCCTTTTAGCAATGTTTTCTAGGTTCTTCTTATCCTGAACAAAGCAAGATTAAAACAAGCACAAAAGGTAGCAAGGTTTTAACATTTATAAAAGGTAGGAAAAGAAAAGAAACAAGCTCTCCAGAGTAAGTGGGGGCCGATTAAAAGTAGGAAAAGAAGTACACTCTGCAGAGAGAGGGCCACTGTGAAAGAGAGAGCACACTGGGCAAGAGCTCCATGGCCGCCATCTTTGTTAGTCTGCCCTTCTTGAGAGAGCAGTTCCTGCTTGGTTCCGTGCACAAGGCTTTGGGACCTGTCCTGGGCATGTGTCCCGAAACTTTGTAATTGATAGGCCATGCCTGCCTCTAACCACTTTGCCATGCCCTAATCTCCTGCCTCAGTGCTGGGGAATGAACCCAGAATCTTTACACTGAGCTACATCTCCAGCCCATCTTTTATTTTGAGAGTGGGTCTCGCTAAGCTGGTTGGTTGCCTGTGCTGGGCTCAAACTTGCAATACTCTGCCTCAGCTGCCCAGAAGACTGGGATTAAAGCCCCGAGCCACCAGGCCCAGCTGAGTGTCTTAAATTGTATTTCCTACTGTTTAGAAAACCCTTCGGTTTATCTTCAGAATGTCCTTTAACAGATGTCTCAGAACACTGTCTGTTACCATGCAGAATACCTGGGACTGAGTGATTTATAAGAGTAAAAATTTGGCTCGTGGTTGTGGAGCCTGGAAAGTCCAGGAGTATGGTGTCCCCATCTGCTCAGCATCTGGCGAGGTCCTCTTGCTGTATTACCACACGGTGGAGGCATCACAGCGCAAGATAGAGCAAGATGCTAGCCTGGGTATCTCCTCCTCTTCCTACAGAGCAGTGATGGGAACCTTGTAGAGCTTTCAGTGGTACAGACAGCCCCCTGTGGCACACATGCCATTGTTCACCACTTCAGCTATAGAGCCGCTAATGTTACCATGGGAGCCCTGCTCTTAGGAACTCATTGGATCCTGTGTGTGTGTGTGTTTGTTTGCAAGGGGTTTGGTTTTGTTTTGAGACAGAATCTTGCTGTGTAGTTCAGGCTGGCCATAAACTTACTGTGCAACCTAGGCTCCTCCTGCCTCTGCCTCCTGAGTGCTAGGATTACAGACATGCACCACCAGGCCCAGCTAGAACTCATCTAATCCTCCCAAAGGTTGACTTCCAGATACCATTAACCAGGAATCTGGGGATTAAGTTTACAACACATGAACTTCTGAGGGACACATTCAAGCCATAGCAATAAGGCACATTTTGTCACTTGACAAAGAAATTTCTGTTCCCAAGATTTCCTCTAAACTTTTGTTATTATTATTTATTTGTTTTAACATGGTCATTTGTATCCACTATTTTACCCCCTTTGACACTTTGGATAGGATTTTAGTTTGAGACTTAGCTGGTGGAGCATCTGAATAAAGTCGTGTCCCTCAGCCTTTCCATTCTGTCGCGGGAAGGCTGCCCGTGTGTAGCTGCAGCGGGGGTGGAGTCAGGGCTTGGTTGGTTATCGTATTCCCCTAAAGCTGGTGGAGAAACTACACGACACTGTTGTTTTCCTGTTGTTTTTAAGCACACTCTTTACAGCTGGGACGAAGAGGCTAGACTTTAGAAATTTATTGACGCATACTGTGGGATAACAGAATATTAAGATATTGTTACTACAGGGACTCAGCTATGGAAAATATTCCTGGATAGAATGAGGGAAACATGTTATCAATGGCCACATGAGTGGCCACAGTCTCTAGTCCTAAGAAATGCGTATGACCTGAGATAAAGTTTGACACAGCAGGGTCATAGTTCTCCCTTTGGTCCTTTTTTTTTGTGTTACCAGGGTTTTTTTTAGGTCTGACTCAAAAGCATCTAGACTCTGACCCTTCAGCGAATCCCGTATCTTTCTGTCTTGGTCAGTTTAGGTAGAGAGGCATGAGGTGTGTCTGGGGGCTCTGAGAGTCCCTGTGAGAAACTGGGGTGTGGGATAAAAGGAAGTTCTGTGTATAAGTGTGAGCTTCAGAAAGAAGAGTATAGCACAAGCCTTGCTGTCAGGAATGAGGGTGGCAGCACTGTAGGGGACCATAGTTAGGGGTGGGAAACAAACAGGATCTGGGAAGAAAAGGACTTTGAAATTGCCTCTCACTCTGCTTGTATTTTCATGAATGTAGTGGGCTGAGACCATGGCAAATAAATGATTTTAGATTTTTCTTCACTCAATAAAGAGACATTCACTGAATCTTTTCTCTCTGTTTCCTTTCCAGTGACGAGTGATACTCAAAGAAGAAAAACAATAAACAAAGTCGTTCCTGCTACACATGGACGATAGCTGTAGTTGTGGGAAATTGTGAAGCCTGTCACTCAGGGCAGAAAATGGAGGTAACTCGCAGTGGGGAGACTGGGGTACAGGTGTGTTACCAACTGATATTTTTTAAAGAACTGGACTTTTTCTTTTCAATATGGTTTGAAATTCAGTTATAATTTTGATAAGGTCAGCTTCTTCAATCTCTTACCAAATTTGGAGCTCCCAGTGAAAGTCAATATATTATAACAGTGGAGTTAAGTAAAAGCTAGTTTTTAGGCCTAGAATCCCCAAGTAGTAGAACACGAGTATAGGTTATGAGAAAGGGTATTGGCCAAAAGACAGCTGTTAGGGCGCCCTCCTTAGCGGCTTACCCTTCTCACATCTACTCAAAAGGTCCGGAAAGGAAGCTGGGCGTCGTGGTGCGCACCTGCAGTCCCAGCACTCTAGGAGGCTGAGGCCAGAGAATCCCGAGTTCAAGTCCAGCCTAGCTGACTTAGGTAGACCTTATCTCAAAATATCTACGTTTTTTTTGTTTTTGTTTTGTTGTTGTTAAACTTTTGTTTCATTTGGTAAGGTTTTTTGGTTTTGTTTGTTCGTTTTGGTCTTTTGAGATGAGATCTCACTATGTAGTTCAGGCTAGTCTTGAACTCACTATATACCTCAAGCTGGCCTTGAACTCACAGCTTTGTCTCAAAATATAAAAATGAGATAGGGATACAGCTTAGTGCAAAGGCTCTCCTAAATTCAATCCCTAGTACTAGGAAGAAAAAAAGATTAGGAAAAGCAAAGAGACATGCACTCCAAAAAGAAGTAAGGCTGGGGTTTAGCCTTGGTGCGCCCAGGCCTCATTAGGTGAAAGCAGAAATCACTGGATACCATCCTGAGTGTAGGCTCAAACTAGAAGGGGTGTGTTGGGCATTTTGATCTAATTTACAGTTAGGTTAGCTGGGGCCCGCAATACCTAGCTATGAAGGAAACCCGAACTTCACCATGATCACATCAGTAATTTCTGGTCTTCAGTTCTACAGCAGAGGCTTCTTACGAGTGTAAACCCCAGTCCCAATGACGTCAAGTTCGCCCGTTGGCTTGGAAGGCTCAGACCTGTCTTCCATCAACACCATGATGTCAGCAGTCATGAATGCAGGGAACGTGGCAGAGAATGGTGGGAGCCCCCAGGGGATCAAGTCCCCTTCAAAGCCTCCAGGACCAAATCGGATTGGCAGAAGGAACCAGGTAAATGTGTGTGTGCTGGGTGGTAGCATCCAGTCTGTTGGCCTATGAGAACATGGGAAGTTCCTCAGCTCCTACAGCAGCTTGGGTGCCTCCTGTGCAGATGTACCCACAGGCCACGGTCACACTTCAGGAGCGGAGTGTTCACAGCTTATGGCAGTTTCCCTTCGCGGAGGAAATTTCCTTTGCTGTGGTGTCAGTGTCAGTGAAACGACGCTCGTTCTTTACCCCACGATTTGATTTAAACACAAGCTTTATTCACATGGTGGTCCAGGCAGTGAACTTGACTTAATACCTCTGCTGTGAGGTGATTTCTTTCTTTATTGGACTTTCAGAACTTGGTTTTAAAAAAAAAAAATTGATTTTTCATGTCTTTGGATTAGACAATAAGTAAGTCCTGTTTCTGTAGGGGCTGCTATTGACCTTTCCATTTTTGAAAACACACAGAATTTGGCTCCAGAGAATTCCACTTAAGATTCTGTTTAGTCCTCTTGAATTTTCAATGGGCATAGGAGCAGGAGAAGTGGGGTAAAAGTAAATAGGGGGCAAGAATTGGGTGGGATGAGTGCTACTATAAAAGGCCATGTTTCCTCCATTGGGAAATGGGACACTTCGGAGAGTTGTCATTGTGGTAACAGCAGGTTGTCCTGTGTAGGTTAAACTGAGGAGGGAGGCGGGAGGCGTAGAACGCTGAGCTCTTCTCTGGAGTCATATAGGATAAATCGACAAATGCATGTTTAATTTCATTGAACTTGTGGAGAGAAGGTGGTCTTCAAGGAACCACAGATGGACAAGAAAGCAAATTTGTTGGACCTTTGTGAATTAATTTTCTTTTTTATTAATAACCTGGCAATACTGGGGTTGAACCCAGATAAACTGAGCTGCATCACCAGCTGCTTTTTTTCCCCCTTTATTTCTTTCTCTCTCTCTCTTTTTTTAAATACAGTCTTGCTAAGTTGCCTAGGCTGGGCTCAAACTTGCAGTCCTCCTGCCTCAGCCTGCCCACCCAGAGTGCTGAGATTCCGACGTGCACCACTGTGCCTGGCTTCTCACCGATAATCTATGACTGTCCGTATACAGACTTCTCTGGGGGACCTGTAATTCTCAGGAGGAGAGCTTACTCTCCGGAAAGCATCCCCAAGACGCTCCGGTGGTGTGGGAGCCTGTGCACTTCTCCACAGCTTGCTCAAGACTGAGGACTGGGCAGTTAGTGATGTGCCGGGGTTGAAGCATTGATTCTTTTCTCTCTCCTTTTTCCCTTGCTTCCGTGTGCCTCTCTTCCTTCTGGTGCCTGAGAAAACACTCAGCCTGTATGACTGTGGCCCGACTCCAGAAGGAGCACTAGCTCTGGGAAGAAAAGGTTTACTTCCACTCCCATGTGCCTGTCCCTCCATCTGTCCATCTGTCCCCCCGTGCCTCCATCTATCCATCCGTCTCCGTCGCTCAGTCACTTAACGATACAGACCCAGTTCCCCTTCCAGCTGGCTACCGTGCCAGGTGCCAAGCATGTGGGGCGAAGAAGACAGACAAGGTCGTGGCGTCATTCCCCCGTGCCCTAGCAGGAGCGAGCCGAGTGCAGGCAGGAGCTGTTCCTTAAATAGCACAGCATTGCCCCGTCTCAGGCAGAGCTGGCCCAGGGCCAGGCCCTGGGTCCCTGCCCGCCGTGCAGAGCCGGTTGGGGCCACAGAGGACACCCCAGGCCTCCATCGCCACGTGCCGAATGGAGGTTGTGGGCTGAGCACAGAAGCGAACGCGCAGGTGCAGCCGGGCCCCGTGGCCTCCGCCTCCTTTCTTCTCGAGCCTCCTGGGGTCCCGGCTTTGGTTTTTTTTTAAAGGGAAGTCCGGGCCAGAGAGAGCTCGCTGAGCACTGTCCCTCATTTAAGGAGCCAGCCCCGGGGGGACGGCGCGGGAAGAAGGCAGCGTCGCCTCACCTGTGGACTGGGAGCTGGCGGGGTGGGCGGGCCGAGGGCGGGAGGCAGGCTGCGCGGCTGCGCAGGAGCGCCGAGTTCCGGGACAGATTAGCCCGGCGCGAAGCCGGCGCGGGTGCCAGATTGTTTCATCATGGAATGGCTAGTTATCACATTAGCTGCTAATTTTATCTTCCAGCTCAGGAAGTGTCCTCTCACACCGGCACGGCCGGCAGCCCCGATTCAGGCTTATAGTGGGCCTTGCCCACCCCGCGGTGCTGCTCTCTAAGTGGGTCGCTGTCGGAAGTTAGTAGAGCGGGGTCCCATAGACCGCACTCTGCCAGGCCACCTTGGATTTTTGTGGCCCCATACTGTGGTCTGCATAGCACCACTGCCAGCTTCAGGTCTGGCAGCAGTTAATGATCAACCCTAGAGTCAATATCAGTCGGCTCCTGAGCCTGTGTACAGTGTGTGTTCTGTCTGCTTCAAGGTGAGCACAAGATGACTTTTGAGAAAATACTGTCTTCTCAAGAGGCCGGCCCCTTTTTCTGAGATGAGGTCTCAAAGTTAACAGAGTGGTCCCAAATCCCTTGGGTTCGAGTAGTCCTCCTGCCTCAGCCTCGTGAGTCGCTGGTACTGTGCGCATAAGCCATTGTGCCCGCTAAGGCTTGGCTTTTTAATGTGTATTTACATAATATTAGCGAGTTATTCTTTTTAAATTTTTTTTTTAATCTGTAGTATTGCAAATCGAATGGTTTAACAGAAAGGCCCTGGAGGTTGAACTTGGCCCTCAGTTTTGGCCCAGCGGTGAGGCAGCCCTTGTTCTATGGTCTTCTTTTGTAGCTGGTGGTGGTGTTTTCCTGAGAGGGCTGGTCCTGGGCTACCATTCCAGTGGCTGCCACATGGGACCAGGGAGGTGTGACCCTGCCTGTCCCTGGTCACACGTTGGAGAGGACTAGAAATGTGCGGCCAACTGAGCAAGAGCAGGATTTCTTTCTTGTTCTTTATTCTGTTCTGTCTCCGGGGTGTTCCGCTTCCTTAGGATTTGAGAGTGAGAGAATCTGCGGCTGGCCTAGCACTCCTCAGGCCCCCCCAGAAGCATAGGAGTCGCTCCCCTGGGCGGTCCCCTAGTCTGTGCAGACCAGTGAGAGCGGCGGTGGCTGCAGGCTGGCATTGCCCATCTGGTTCACGGCGCCCTTGGTGTTTGTAGTCTTTTGGGTGGCTTTTTATTTTCATCATCTCTCATGAACAGCCACAAGGGTGTTTCCTTTCTGTGCCTTGGGGCTAGACTTTTTATAGCATCGTGGTTTAGGGCCTGGGCTGTGGAGCAGCTGGCCTGAGTTTTAATTTTCTGCCTACTTCTTAACTGTTCTCCAGTGTGGGACAGGTTACTCCCCCCTCAGCACTCTAGTTTCCTCGTTCAAATAGCAATAGTGGCTCCGTTATGGGAAAGAACCAATGCATCTGTATATGCAGAGCTTAGAACATAGTATGTGCTCAATAAAGGGTGTTATTTGCAAGGAACAGAAGCTTACTCAAATGAGTACAAACAAAAAGAGGTCTGCCCAAGATGCCCAGGGATAGGAAATGATATGTAGCTTCCACTTTGGGGGCAGTCAGTGTAGCTCAGCCCCTAGAGATCCCCGACCCCAACTCAGGCTACCTGGCTTCCCGTGTCAGTTAGCACCCACATAACCCCAACTGCTGTCTCGAGGCTTGGAGATACCAGTGGCAGTGGTCTTGGTCACCTACCTTAGCAACTTCCTTCCCAAACCTGAGCATATGTCAGTATCTTCTGGGGAGCCTGTGAGACAGATGACGGGGGTTCACCTCGCCCTCCAGTGATTCTGACCAGTGTGTTGAGAGTTTGGTCTAGAAATAACTCTTTCACAAGGCTAGTGTGTGGCCCCTGCCTCTCACCCCCATCCTGGGGAGGCTGAGGCAGGAGGATCAAGTCTGAGACCAGCCTGAGCTCTACACTGAGGCCTTGTCTGAAAGACAGAAGGGGAGGGAGGGAGGGGCGGAATCGTATTTCCCGGAGCTGCGCAGGTCGTGCTGCTGATATCCGGAGACTCCCTGAAGGCAGTCTCTGTACTCCAGACTCCCGGGAGAGGAGTCCGAACCTGGACAGAGACAGGGACCCATGGTGTCTGGGGGCTGTGCAGGTGAGGACAGGTGTGCCCTAGCAGCTCCATGAATTATTTCGAGAGAGGGTTAGTGAAGGAAGGTGGCCTCTGCTTAAAAAGGTGAGACGCTGCCTGGAGGTGGTGTATCCTGCATCTTCAGGGGCCTCACCGTGAGCTGGTGACTCGTCGCCTCATGCAGAGGCCGTCGGGCAGGGCGCCGGTCCTCTCAGCTCTCCTTGCTGCTTGTCTACCAGCGTGGAAGCAGGCGCTGGCTGTGCAGCGGAGCCAGGCCCCAGGGGCTCCTGCCGTGGGGAGACCCTCATTGCCCCTGGTGTGTTTCCAGGGACCTTGAGACCCAGCAGGAAAGTCTGCCTGGAGCTGGGTCAGACTCAACAGACACCCAGATTGCATTCCTAGCAGAGCAAGGAGGGGATCGGTGCTTCTGTTCTTACCACTGCTGACAGCACTATGGTCTGCATCATAGAAACGCTGCTGTTTATTGAGCACTTACTCTGTCCTCTGTAATAGGCCCTGCTGCGGCACCTTCCGCATCACCATTGTTCTGTGTCGGAGCACAGTTTGTCCATACCGCTGGCACACAGGAAGCTGGGTGCAGACAGGGAGGTAACCCCCAAGCGGGTCCCCGTGCAGTCTCAGGCCAGGTGCTCTCAGCTGCTCAGCACCAGCCCTCAGACACAGGTTCACTGCAGAAACAGAAGGCACTGTCCGCTGCGATTGAAACTTCATCCTCCATTTTAATCTCTTTTTAGGAAATGAAAGAAGAGAAGTCTTCCTACAACTGCCCGCTGTGTGAAAAGATTTGCACTACCCAGCACCAGTTGACCATGCACATCCGTCAGGTTGGCTAAAACTTTTGTATTTTTGTCTTAAATCATTCTTTGTTCACAGAGGACAAGGTCTTTCGTTCTAATGGATGAATCGTGGACGGTGTTTACTGTTGATCTCATATTTGTAGTCTTGGAGGGCAGTTTTGAGGTCATTTTTGTGTGCTCATGGTGCTGTACCATGACAGAGCCCGGATTAACACAGAAATCTGATTCCATCTGATGCGACTTCTCAGTGCGAATTTCATCCCTTACACTACGAGGGTGTAAATGTTGATCCCTTTTCTTTATATTGGTATAAATTTCCATCATGTAACTTGGAATTTACTCAATTTTGGATCTTTTTTTCCACTATTATAAGATTTGTGGGTTTATCCTTCTCCCTCTCCTACTATAGCTAACGTGACAGACTACTGATGAGTTTAGGACTGATGATCTGTTGAAGTCCTAACGTGCTGCTGAGTAATAGCATCAGGCCCCTAGCTGGGGTTTGCATGGAAGTGTCCCTTACCAGATACCGGAAGCCGGAGCTCTCCTCGGAGCGGGTTTCACTTCTCCTCCTCTGCCGGCGGGCCCGAGTCAGCAAATTGCAGCAGGGATGGGGACTCTCTGAGCAAATCCCAGTTCACATGCTTGCTGTGTAGCTGGGGCTCCTCCTGCCAGAGGAGTCGATGTGTGCGATCAGTTCATCTGTATGTGTTTCTAAGAAAGACCTGCAAAAACCGCACCTGTCTCTGATCCTCACAGTAGGACCATTTTTCAGAACTAGAACACGGACATGGAAGAAGGTCA